>JAZHYW010001248.1:0-88841 GCA_037355805.1 Ixodes ricinus
AGAGGAGAGCCACGTGACTGGAGCCCCGCTGCGGCGAGACGCCAAAACGCACTTCTCTCGAGAGAACAGGTGTGTTTCGGGTCCTCGCCGCTGCAAAAGCTGTGCGCTGACGTCCAGGTTCCCTGAGTAATGTCTTTTGATGCTCTGTGCCACCAGAGTCCTCGCGCTCCGAATCTTTGACGGGGCACTCTATGGTCCCCGTCGTCGAGCTGCCAGGCTTTGTGAGTATAGAGGAGGCTATGATCTTAGTAACTACAGATTATTCCGGCCTCACTCATACGTGGAACGCTTAGAGGGGCGGTGCAACGATATTCCATTGGAATGTTTTTCACATTACACGAACTAACTGGCACTAGTGGGACTCAAGAATACTCGTACCCGATGCCACTGGCCAGGAAACGTTTTTGCTGCGGAGTAATTTCAAGGACAAAAGCGAGCGTTTTCATTCGATCTCTCCTTCGCAAAAGTTGATGACGTAACTGGGGGATCGCAGTACCGCCCAGTGACGAAATTCGAATGTGGCTCATAGATTGAACCCGAGCATTGCGAGGGCGCTCGATTTGGGCTCGGGATAATCGATCGCTCGAGAAGCATTTGGGTAGTAGCCCGTGTCCTATCGTTGCAATGACGACAATAGCCGAACCATAACGATGTCTCAGTGTCACAGGAACCCAGCGAGTATCCTGTGTCTTGCCAACTCCAGCGCGTGGCTATGATCGACATTGGCGGCATATCATCGGCTCCAGATCACGTGGCCGCTTGTTTTGGCTGCGAGTTGAGTGGGTGAACGCTGCTCGTTTTTGTTTAATTGTTTCTGCGACTTAGATTGCGTGTGGTGAAAAGCGAACGGGTGTTTCACAGGTCATTGACGTCAGGGACCCGTTCTAAGCGATATTTGCGAAAAATACAAAAATCGTTGCATCGCCCTTTTAAAGAGGTCGGTTTATAAGTTTAGGCTTATTGGTATTTAGTCCCTCGAATGGGCAATGTTAGGACAGCCGGTTGGCGTGACTAACAAAAGCTGCGGCAGATGCAGCAAGGCTGAATTTTCCTCTGTGTTTTTTTGCGGCACGTGCGTGCGCTTGTTTCCGACCACAGCTGGTTTGGATGTACCTCTGGTTGGCGCCCTCGTGACATCCTTTTTTGTTTGGTTGTATTTAGAGATTAATTCTATAGTAGACTGAGCAGTGAGGTTTCTGCACACTGAATAACCGTTGTCATCGGCTTCAGCGTTTTTCGTTTTATATTAGGTATTGGGCTCAGGATGGACGCTGAGGAAATGCGGCAGGTGAGTACCCGGACTGGCTGATTCGCGAATTTATGTTACACATACAGAGACACCCCTGCACACGCGCGCGCACTCACGCACAGACACACGCACACAGACACACATTCGCGCATTACGAACATCAGCGCGGAGTTAGACGTTCCACTTAAGATATTTGTTTCTACGTGCCCGGAAAAACTAATATTAAGAATAATCGTAAGCAGTTAGGTTTTGCCGTAAATATTCGAGTTCATTTCAAGGTGTTTTAAATTCAACTCATGAAAATCCTTGGATCTAGATTTTTTTTAATACAAATCCACACTTTTTTTACTAAACTTGCAGCAGGGCTGGGGTCTGTTCTCAAACGATATCGCAATGAAATAAACTATACACCTTTTTAAGTTATCTCTTGAGGATTGCTCGTAAAAAGTACTGCGTGTGTAAGCCTAACACTCGAAAATGCTGAAAACGTTTTGGTGCTCGATCACAGGAATACATATGCTGCGGTAACACTGCTGATGCGTCATAAAAAAGACTCCCTGGAGACACCGTCTGCGGCGTGTCTCTGCCTTGTACGACGCTCACATTGGCCACACAAAGACCTTCCTTAGTCGAAGCATAGGTATATATGAAGTAAACGCGTTTCGAACATGCTAGACACGTATCGGAAGGTAAATTTGGCATTATATAAAGCAGAGAACATCATTATGCCCGTTGTATGATGCAGGAGCAGGAGGACGGGTGGTTAATGGAAGAAAGAAAATGATTCCCCCTCAAAAACAATAGGAGGTGATTATTTTTATTTTCAAGGAATCCGCGCTGGAAACATGCACCGCATGGGAGTGGGTGCCCCTTGTCCCGCTCCTCGCCGCCACCGCGGTCCTTGTGTGGTACACGCTTCGAGCGCCAGACCGCTCAAGACTGCCTCCCGGTCCAAAGGGTGTTCCCCTGTTGGGCTACATCCCTTTCTTGGGAAGGAACCATCACGTGAAGTTCGCCGAACTCGCCAAAGTGTACGGACCCATTGTAAGGTAAATAGAGATATTACTTTGTTTCGGATTGCAGTCTCGGCTGATGGAGCAAAGTGCGAGCTAATGCCACCTGACAGCCTTTAGCGCAAAAGGAATGATAAGGAAGAAGTGATATAAAAATAAACGCACAGACGAATATACTTCGTTTCAGCTTAAGTCCGGACAAAACCGACGCTACGAGGTAATTAGCCAATCAAGCAGCGACGATCGCGTCATTTGGTTTGTTCTGTTTATGTTTGCTTCGCTTACGATACAGGACTTACAGAAACATTACGAACACCATGATGGTGCCGAGCTGACGTTGTTTGATTGATCTCTCCAGCTCGTAAGGCAGCTACGTCCGGGATGCGGAGCCCAAATTGGTCCGCTTCTTGCACAGGGGTTGCCAGGATGTCGGAACGCCGTGCTCTTATTGACCGATTAGAAAAATAGTGGATAGACCTCGAGGCGTCTAGCGTCGAGGTCTACCCTATCCTTTGAAACAAAGCCAATCAGAGCTCGGCGTCATTCTGACGTCACCGCAACTTTTGCGCGAGGAGCAGACGGACTAGCTCGCCGCACTGAGGTGAAACAAAGTGTAATCACAATCCAGAATATCAACAGCTGCACTCCGCTTGAACTTACGTTGGACCGCAGCGGATGCTACGAGCCATCTCAATGAATCCAGTCTCTGGAAGTGTCGCGTGACTACGTGCCCTGCACGTCACTGATCCACTTTCAAAGATTACGGGATATTCACACGGCACTGGATTGTCTCCGCTGGCTCGTAGCCTTCTCCGCAGTCCATCGTAAGCTGAAACGGAGTAGAGTCATGTTATGCCCTTGTGAGTGACACTGAACAACGATGCAAACAGGTAGCCATGATTGCGTGTAACATAATTTGGGCATTACACTATATCGGATACAGACGTTGAAGAAAGCGGAATACAATAATGACAGCAAGTTATCGAGGGTGCAAGGTTAGGAACCGAGTAGATACCTCCGATATTACGGCCCTCAAAAGCAGACACACATTTTGTGCAGGCAGACATGGGGAACATTTACGCAACGCTAAATTACTTTTTTTTTATCGTCCCTTTGCGTAAATAGTGTGTCTGCTGTTGTGCGCTGTAACACCGCAGGTATGAACAACCAACTTTCCCAAACATCTAGTCTTAACGAACTCAGTTGATGCTCCGCTCCGAGCGTGAGCTTTCTGCCTGTGATAACCCATTATTATTATTATTTGATAACTTATAATTTATTCAGTATACATTAAACCGTCGTTTCGGGGAGTGAATTAGAACCTCTATTTTTATCAATTTTCCCCGTAAATCGAAGGGGGGGGGGGACCTGGATGAATAAGTCACGTGGCGTCAATTGCCGCGCAAAAGTTTGCGCGAAAATAAATTGGCGGGTAGGCCACGTTACGGCAATTTTTCAGCTAGCTTTATTGGGGAAACGTTATGGATGTGTCACGTGTCGTCGGGTCATGTGGCGTCAATTTTCCCGCTAAATCTAGCGGGGAAACTGTACGTATCTAAGTCACGTGACATGGATTCCCAGTCAATAGGTGAAGGACGTCAAAAGGTGTTTAGGATTCGGGACAGTAGGTGAAATGACGTCATTCTTTTCGCTATAGGGAGTTTTCACTGGTGGCCGTATCTCTGTGTGCGTGGTGGCTGAGCCTGTGCTCACGGCGAGCTTCGACAGCTCTTTTACATCGTGCACTTCGTACCATCAAGATTGCCTGTCTTAGCAGTCTATAAATTCGAGCTAATTCTCAGCATGCGCTCTAAACATCCCGCTGAAATATGGCGTCCAGTGAACAGCCTTTATATTTAGGGGAAGCTAAATTGTTGTCTAAGTCTCATGATGTGACGTCACAGAACCTTACATTAACGGCTGAAGTTAGCGGGGAAAGTGCATTAGTGTATTGGTCACGTGACGTCAGGTTACATGACATAAATTTACGTCACGTGACCAAGGCACCAATTTAGTTTCAATGCTCAATTTATCGGCAAGTGCACGGCTGGACGGACGGACGGACGGACTTACATTTTCTCGGGATTAGGGGTTACTTCAAAAGCATTGTATGATTAAAAAAAGAGCTCGGGTGCAAAAATGGAAATAAAACGGGACAATGAACCTGGTCACCCAAGATTGAAACAGCTTTGCGGATAATTCAATAAAACTTTGTCTACATCAAAAAAAAAAAGCTCTATATGAAGATATTTTCCACTGAAACTTTGTTTTTCATATTCAAAAACAACGACATTTCGTGTTTTTTTTCTCGATTGTGACGAAACGGGCTAAGGGGATAATCGTCATGATTTTTGGGCAATTACTCAAAACACTGAGCCCTACCGACAAACCACCTGAACAATATCCAGCGGTTGGAATCTACCGCGAATAGTTTGCTTTTGATGTTTCCTAGCCTCCTTTCTGTTGTGTGCACCTGCCGCTCGAGAAGGTGAACGGCAACGGGCCTTTCCTCAAGTGTTCCTACGCACATGCATAGTTGTAGATAGAGCGTGCAGGTATCGGCAGTAAGTAACAGTTTGGTGACGGACGTGGCCCAGCGTTTCATTTGAAATACGCCGTTATTTCGTTGCGCCTTCGTCTGCAAGAAGAATGCGGGCGAAATAACCGATAAAAGCATCGTAGAAAGCCTTTAGAATTGCTTCGCACTTTGTCAATAGCTGGAGCTAAAAAAAGTGGTCAAAACACAGATTGTGTACGTAGCAAATAAACACTCACAAGAAATGTTAATTTTGTTTCCAGAGTCAAGTATGGAATGGTGAACGTTGTCGTTTTAAATGACTACGCCTCCGTCAAGAAGTGGCTTGGTCACAGTGCATTCCAATCCCGGCTCAGAAATGTGTTCTGCAGGAACACGGGCGTGTTCGGTTAGTCTGGACTTTTTTTTCTATCGCTAATCCTTCCACACTACATTGGGTTAGATGTCCTGGCTGAACAACGGTTCATTGTTCGATTTCAACTAATATTCTCGCAGGCATCGCAACTCTCAACGGAGAAGCGTGGCGTGAAAACCGTCGTGTGTGCCTAAACATATTGCGAGACAACGGCTGGAAACTGGCGAACATGGAAGCGCAGATTCAGGTGATATTCCAGGCAGTTCGAAGCAGTACATTTCCGACTAAATCCGAACGCAGTCGACGCTACAATCCGATGTTGCCTATCAAGTGGCGCAAAAAGTGCGTCGTCACGGCGTTCATCGTCTTTGTGAGTTTGCTTTCACAGTCTAAACCAATCACTCGCACGAAGAACCGCATAATCACGGCCTATTCCCTTTGCTATTCACGTAGCAAAAATCACAAAAGCGAAGAGCGCTGTGGCGATCCCCGTTTGGCGGATCTTGGTCGGCTTCGTTCGGGCTTAGTGTGAAACAGAGTATATACCTTTGCATCGCTTATCACCCGGACGAAAAACGCTGAGTCACTGAACTGTGCACACAATTGCAGCGGCGGAACTTCAGCACAACAGAGCAACCGCGCATGCTCACAAGGGGTTCTACAGCCAAGCAGACATAAATAGCAGCGCGCAGAAGGCGATTTTAGCGAAGGTCTAAAGGGTTTTTGGAGCGCGTCTCCGACCGGTACTTGGTCGCGCGGTCTAGACGGGTGCAATCCGAGGGACCGCGTTTTGTTTTCAAGTTGCCATCATGTCACGCGATACAGTCTCGGGTCACTGCTGACGCCACAACGAGGCATCGTGACGTTTGCTAACCACCGCCCGCCGCATTAGGCGGAAGAGGAAAATGGCACTTCGGTAACGCATTTCTGTAGCGTGCTCGTAAACTATTTTGGCCGCTCACCGAAATTCGCATCCCGTAAGCCCGCTAGATTCAGCGACTCTTTCAGTTTTTTTTATTGTGACACGTTTTCGCAGTTACCTACTCATCTCGTCAAGGTCAGGCAGGCCTAATAGCGACTAGATGTCGGGCTTCCATAAGCCGCTGTCCCACTGCCCATATGTCGTGCGAGAGACACGTTCGCTGCAGGCACGACAGAATCACCCGAGGACACGGGTCAAGCATGTTTGCTTAATTCCAACATGTCTGCAAACAGTCTCTCTAGTGTGACCAATGTTGTGAGGACCCCCGCACAAGAAATAGACACGCCCTATACAGTGCCTGCAGATTGCCGTTTGTACAATGTATTCTCAGTGTGACTGCGGCTCGAAGGTTCCTACCCGTGACGTCACGATCAGGAAGTGGTGAACGACAAGTTGGATGGTCTCTAGAAAAGATGGGGGAGCTCGAAGATAGCGTGTTCATCGACCGACACCGCTAAAGTTCGCAAACTGACGTTACTCTTGTTTACCTCGATGAATGCCGAGCTCATACCAGTAAAGAAGCTATAGCGAGCATTTGGCCAATCCTGGAAGCCTGACCACCGCGACGCTTCAGGTCGTGCGCGCCGCCAATAACACTCTCGCGCGTAACAAAAAAATCTCCCTATTGTGGAGATCCCTACCGCTTTCTATAAATATCTACCGTAAAATCGCGTAAGGGCGCCGTCCCCCGTGAGATCGCCCATCCCGTTTTTCTGGCTCAATATTTGAATTTAAAAAATACCCAAATATCGCCCACCCCTATTCACGTCGGACATCACGCGATGCCTGACGGGAACCGCATCAACCGTGCAATCTGCGATACCGGCACGTCTGACAAGAAAATTTCTAGCGGGTTCCCGCGTTCTTTGTCCGCGATCTGCCCACGCGATATCGGTTTCCGTGACATACGAGTCGTCCCGAATGTTTGTTGCACCGCGAAATCCAAATCTGCTGCATCCGCGATTTGCGGCATCGGTTCCCATAACATGCGAGTTCGCTGCAGGTTCCCGAATAACATTTCGCACCGCGTACTGCGTTTGCACGATTCTAACGCACATTTCTTTTCGCCAAAATTGGTGCCCAAAACTACATGGGCGTCGCAATTGGAAACGAAAACCGAAACTCGATAAAAACGCCATAATCGGTATAAGCTGGCGAGCCCAACGCCATCGTAACCGTATATTTACATTCGCCATTTGGGTATTCGGATCGCGCTCTTTCTCTCGCGGCAACGGACTCGTGTTCGCCGTTTTGAGGTGGGAAAAAAACCACTGGGAGGTTTGTTTAAACCAAAAGCCGTCGCGCTAGCGGGTAAGATAACAACAGAGCAGCACTACGTGCCGCGCAATCCCAGCGACCCAACGAGCTCGCAAAGTGTTGTTTGGAAGACGACCCTCCCAAAGCCGACGCTCAAGCACTCGTACATGCGCAAGGAGCGCGGCACTTAAAACGTTTTAGACGAAAGCAGGGATCACCTGAAAACGGCGACTAGTGCACGGCATTCATTTCTTTGTTAGCATGCATTTCATAAAATCTGCTCCTTGAGGTATGTGTTCAATCTTCATTATTTTACCTGCACGGTAGAATCGGCCACAATTTACATTCTCAATATCTGAAACCTAAATCTGCCTGCGTATTAGAATCGGGGCGCGTTCGAATCGTGCAGACACTGTAAATCGAATCTGCTGCATCCGCATGCCCCTTTACTATGACTGAGGATGTCGGAAAAAATTACCGCGTGATTATCGCCTCATAAAGTGTAAATTTGCCATGTCCGGCATCGGACATGGCAAATTAGTTCCCATTTTTTGTGGTTTGTAGCAGTCAACCCAGTGTCTTATCGTCTTTTTATTAATTTTTGCTGTCGCATTTTTAGAGATAGCCCACCCCATGTTTTTTTCAATTTATTTCGTAATTTTGCTTGGGCGTCCTTACAGGTTTTACGTATGTCGACAGGATGAAATATGCTTGCCGAGAGCAAAGGTGTTTGCCGAGAGCAGAAACAACTTTGAGTTCAACATATTTTTTCGATTGTAATAAAAAAACCTTGTAGGCACGCCATTGAATTATCTGAAAACAGTATCTAGATGTCCCGAGACAATGGCGCCCATCGAGCTTCTTGGAAAGGTCTAGATCAAATAATTTTACAGTTTCCACGCGTATGTTATTGCACACTTTTTCAATCGAGCACGCAGAGTGCGTCGTGGCGTCGCGATGTTAGTCAATGCATTTTTAATAATTTTAATAATAATTCTGTTGCCTTTACGTTTATGTAGCCGGAAGGTAGTCAGCTCTAATGGGCAACTGGTCTCTTAGGTGTAGATCAGAAATGTAGCCACTGCAGCACAAACTGCTAGCCTGTGCTCTTCAACGTGCACGACGCAGGAGCGATACACGACCGCATTCCGGTACGATGCTCATCCAGATAAATACGGACAGTGGTGGGGATTGAACTCAGGGTCCCTGGGATCAGCAACGCGAGTTTTCGTTTCACGTGCTCCGAGCTGGTGCGCGCTAGCCCATCCGGCCACAGATCCCCCTCTGTGTGTGTTTGCTCGTTTTGTAAATAATTTTTGACCTCACTTCGACTTAAAGGTGCCCCGAATATATTTTTGAGATCGCCTAAATATGGCGATGACTCACTCTGCTGGCTCTAAGCATCCTAAAAATCCCTAGATAATGGTGATACGCGGCAGATTTCCTATTAAAAGAAGCAATCAAAGATCGCAACACGCCTGTTTTATCTGCGCCGATGGGAGGAGCATGTTCTGAAGCCAGGACCACTGTCATCAAATAGCATGCGAAGTATCCTCGCGCCTCCTAAAGCCCCTTGTGATGGAAAAGGAAAATTAGGACACGGAATTCCGGAGCGGTGAATGTAAGATGAGATATTATTTACAGTAAACCAGAAAGTGGCAAGCAAAAAGAATCGTTATCAAGGCCACAGACTATGTACAGTGTTAAGTTCAGTCTGACGGGAAGGGTTCCGGATTACTCCATGATCATCACACTCACGCCTTGTCTTGTTTCGGTGGCCTTTGGATCTACTTGACGTCTGGGCCTGTCGTCGTAGGCGCTTCCAACGTTGGCTTCGGAGTTATCCCCACGGGCCTTGAGACACCCGTCCAGAAAGGTTCCTCGGCCGCCGGAATCGCCGGTGACGCAGCCGCCTTCAGTTCGGATCCCGCTTTTTCCAGCCTTCCTCGAGCGTCTGTCCTGTCCTTCACGCGCGTCGACTTCCACTTCTTTTTCATTCACCTTCTCACGACGTTCAGTTTTCCCGCGCCGTCTTCATCTTTGTGATCAATCCACATCGCCACCGAGTTCACATCACTGAGAGCGTCGTCTTCTTCACTTATATCATCACAATTACCCCCCTCTTAAGACAATTGTTTACACAGAATAATATCGGAACAAATAAAATATGTCGCAAAAACAATTGTTAACAGCGAACCCGACAAAACGAAAAGGGCTTTATGAGTAGGTAAACCAGATTCGGCAAAATTAATTTTCATGGGCGCCTTACAGGCGACTTAAATAATCGGCCCCAAAGTTCTGGCTGCCCTTAATGTAAGTTACATTAAAATCGTACTCGGCGAGTAATAAACTCCACCTCAACACTCGACTGTTCAGTTGCTTCGCAGAGTGAATATACTCTAGCGGTTGGTGGTCACTCTGAACAGTGAATCGTTTGCCCAGCAAAAATATGTGGAACTTTTGCACTGCCCACACGAGAGCTAGACATTCACGCTCAATAGTGGAATAGGCAACCTCTCGTGGTAACAACTGCCGGCTTGCATAAGCAACAGGATGCAGAACCCGATCGTGCTCTTGCATTAGCACGGCACCCAGACATCTTTCGGATGCGTCTGTTCTTAAAATAAACGCCTTCGAGAGATCTGGAGACTTCAGAATCGGCTTGCTGGAGAGGAATTTCTTCAGTTCTTCGAACGCTTTCGCATGTCTTTCTTCCCAGACGACCTTGTTGGCCGCTCTCTTCTTCGTCAGTTCTGTCAGAGGTAGCGCTCTCTCGGCGTAACTGGGAATGAATTCGCGGTAATATCCGGTGAGTCCCAGAAAGGATCGGACTTCTGTTTTTGTTTGCGGTCTTTTGGCACCTTGGATTTTATCTAAGGTCTCTGTTAGGGGCTCTAAAGTCCCCTGTCCGACTTTGTGACCAAGAAATGTTATTTTGGAGAAGCCAATCTCCGTCTTCTTTGGCTTGATGGTGAGCCCCGCTTCCCTCACCTTAGTCAGGAATTTACTCATTGCCCTCAGGTGCTCCTCCCAAGTGTCGGTTGAGATGAGGACATCATCAAAATAGTGATGGACGTTTGGCACACCCTCTAGGACTTTCCTCATTAATCTCGTGAAGATCGCTGGGGCTGTTTTTATGCCAAAGGGCATAAATTTGAAGCGATATAATCCGGAAATTGTAGAAAAAGCGGTCGCATCCTCCGATCCCTGGCTCATTGGTACTTGCCAGTAACCCTTAGCGAAGTCAAATTTAGAGAAGTATCTCTTAGTGCTGAGCTGAGCGAACATCATGTCGACCCGCGGGATGGGTTCGCGGTCGGGTATCAGCACCTTATTTAGTTGGCGAAAATCTACGCACAATCGCGTGGTTTTATCTTTCTTTTTCACTACCACTACTGGAGAGTTGTAGGCCGAATCGCATTTCTCGATCACGCCTTGGTGCAACATGCCTTCTATCTCCCTTTCTACCGTGTCTTGTAGCGCAAAGGGGATAGGGTAGTGCCTTACTTGGATTGGTACATCCGTTGTCAGTTTTAACTGGCATTCTACGAGGCTGGTTCGGCCTGGAAGGTCCGAAAAGACGTCCTGAAACGCTTCCAGCAGTTCCTTGGTATCCTTGGCTTGACACTCAGTTAGCCCTTCGGAGATCTGCACATCTTTGTGGTCTTCCATCTGGTGAAGACAGACATGCGGAATCTCTTGTTCTTCAGTCTCCTCTTCTACAGCAATACCAGCCATGACTTGGTCGGGCGCTCCAAGAACTTCTCTTTCCTCGTACTTCTTCAGCATGTTAATGTGGAACAGCGTCGTTTTTCCACCGAGGTCTATCACATAATCCACGTCGTTCCTCTTCTCCACCACACGGAATGGACCCTTCCACTGTAGAATTAGCTTGTTCCTGTCTGTCGGTAACAAGATCAGTACTCGGTCTCCCTCTCGTAGAAGACGTGTTCGACTCTTCTTATCGTAGTGTCCCTTTTGTGTCAATTGGGCCTTCCGTAGTTCCTCGTGGGCAGCCTTACACGTTTCCTCCAGTCTCTTGCGGAGATCAACCATGTACCCGTACGTCGTCTTCGTCTCAGGGTCGATGGTCTCGTTGGTCCAGAGTTCCCTTAGAACGGCCATGGGCCCGCGAACATACCTGCCATAAAGGAGGTCGAACGGGGAAAACCCGAGGCTACTCTGTGGCACTTCCCTATATGCAAAAAGCAAAGGGGTGAGATATCGATCCCAGCATCGTGGTTTCTCCTGGCACATTCTCTTGATCATTTGTTTTAATGTACCATTAAATCTTTCAACCAGCCCATTACACATTGGATGGTATGGGGTTGTCTTCAGCAGCCTAAGTGACAATAGGCGACTGATTTCTTTCATGAGAGCAGACGTAAAGCATGATCCACGATCACTGACGATTTCTCGTGGCAGGCCCACTCTGGAGAACATTTCCAGTAGGCCCTCCGCCACCTCTACCGTGTCTATGCTTTTCAGGGCGATAGCATCTGGGTACCTGGTCGCGAAGTCAACCATTGTCAATATATATTTGTTCCCCATCTCTGAACTTGGGGTGATAGGTCCGACGATGTCTATGCCGACTCTCTCGAATGGGGTATCGATGATCGGCATGGCTCCGAGGGCGCCCTCGCCACCATGTGTTTAGGAATGGTCCTCTGGCATATGTCGCACGACTTCACGAATCGCTTGACATCCATCGTGATTCCTGGCCAGTAGAACTCTTCCTGGATACGATCGGTGGTTTTCTTTGTCCCTTGATGTCCGGCCATAATTCCCTCGTGCGCCAATTTCAGTACGAAGGTTCGGAAGTCCTTTGGAACAACCAGTTGCTCCCATTGCTTGCGTGACGGTGTCGTGTACCTCCTGTAGAGGATTTCTTTACACAACACGAATTCTGATTCGTGCGATTTTCCTGAGATGAACTTTCTGCCAACGGACGCAAAGCATTTCTTCAATGTTTCGTCATTACCCTGAGACACTTTCAACTTGTTCCGGTCAATCTCAGTCGGTTCCAGTGTTATAACTGGTAGCTGGGATTTTGTACCCTTGCCGGTCACTTTCTCCATCGCTCCCGCAGAAGTAATCTTGCGCTCTTCTTCATTTCCTTTCTCGTTTACTACGAGTTCTCCGGTAGTCTCACTTTCTCCTACCGTTCCCCTAAATATCTGCTTCACTTCGTTCTCTTGAGACTCATGTAGCCTTCTCTCGTCTTTCCATTCTTCATCGGGATCATCTATCCTTCTTACTCCCTCAACATTTCCTAACACCAAATCGTACAGCGGGCTATCCATGCACTTGGCTGTTAGTCTTCCCGTAAAATATGGAGTTCTCACATCAATCTCTGCCTCTGGCAGGTACTTGACGGTCCTATCAAGAAGGAACACCGGGCTGGAAACACCAGTAAACTTATGATCTGGAACTAGATCTCTCTTTACTACAACCGTGTTGCACCCACTGTCTCTGAGTACGGTGACTGGTCGACCACCCACTTCTCCCTTCACCACTGGCATATTATCAACCAGAAACCGCGGAGCGTTTCCAAGTGCGGCATTTACTATCGGTATCTGTTCCCCGTTTTTCAGTAAAACGTATGTCTCTTCGGCCTCTGTATTGTCAACGGTTGCTAACATGCAAGATGCCTGGGGAGTCTTGTCATTTTTTCCTTCTGGCTTCCAGTTACAGGCTTCTGCCTTGTGCCCAATTCTACCGCACCTCCAGCACGCAGAGCCGCGTTGAGCCGTGGAACTGGTCCAACATTCAGCCGCTCTGTGACCAGGCTTGTTGCAAAGGAAACATCGAGTCACTCCCTTGGTAGAAACTGGCTGTCGACTGCCCTCTTTGCTTCGGCCTTCACCCTTGTGGCCTAGGTTCTCTTCTCTTGGTTTACTCAAGTTCGTTTGACCTTGCGCTTCTAGAAAGCGGTCCGCAGTTGCCGCCAAAATCTCGAGAGTCTCGCAGTTTCTTTCTTTTAAAAAGATCGATAGTTTTGTGCTGCACCCTTTTAAAAACTGCTCGGCGACTATGAGATCTCTCAGAGCTTCGAATGTCTTATGGATCTCGCCCGTCTCCAACCATCGGTCAAAATATCCGAGGAGCCTAGCTGCGAATTGTCTCCCGGTCTCTGCTTCTTCTGGCTTGCTCTGCCGAAACTTTTCTCGATAACCCTCTGTAGTGTATCGGAATCGCTGAAGCAGACTAAGCTTTACTTTTGCATAGTCCACAGACTCTTCCGGGGTCATCCTGCCAATGACCGTTAAGGCCTCACCGGTAAGACAGAGACTTAAAGACATTGCCCATTTTTCTCTGGGCCAGTCCTGACTGGTCGCCACCCGTTCGAAGCGTTGGATATAAGCATCGAGGTCATCTCTTTTGTCGTTAAATGGTGGGATTAATTTATGAGGGCTACGATGACACGCTTGCCTCCCTGGATCTTCTCCACTACCATTACCATGCGGGTTCTCATCTCGCACTGAACTGTTGTTTTCACGCAACTGAAGACGCAGCTGCAGTACTTCCTGTTCTTGTTGGAATCTGCGAGCTTCTCTGTCAGCCGTCTCTTGCGCCTCCCTAGCTGCCTCTCGTGCGTCTTCCCTCGATCTGACTCTTTCTTCTTTTTGCCTCGCGATTTCCTTTTCTACCCATTCGCGGAGTTCCCCACCCGCGTATCCCAGCTCCTTCCCGACTGCTACTATTTTATCAGTATTCATATTCTTATCTTACTTACACCACCGTCCCGGAATTCGTCTCTCTATAAGATGTTAGGAAGAGAGAGTCCTGTCGCGGACGCCAGATTGTGATGGAAAAGGAAAATTAGGACACGGAATTCCGGAGCGGTGAATGTAAGATGAGATATTATTTACAGTAAACCAGAAAGTGGCAAGCAAAAAGAATCGTTATCAAGGCCACAGACTATGTACAGTGTTAAGTTCAGTCTGACGGGAAGGGTTCCGGATTACTCCATGATCATCACACTCACGCCTTGTCTTGTTTCGGTGGCCTTTGGATCTACTTGACGTCTGGGCCTGTCGTCGTAGGCGCTTCCAACGTTGGCTTCGGAGTTATCCCCACGGGCCTTGAGACACCCGTCCAGAAAGGTTCCTCGGCCGCCGGAATCGCCGGTGACGCAGCCGCCTTCAGTTCGGATCCCGCTTTTTCCAGCCTTCCTCGAGCGTCTGTCCTGTCCTTCACGCGCGTCGACTTCCACTTCTTTTTCATTCACCTTCTCACGACGTTCAGTTTTCCCGCGCCGTCTTCATCTTTGTGATCAATCCACATCGCCACCGAGTTCACATCACTGAGAGCGTCGTCTTCTTCACTTATATCATCACACCCCTCTATCCTGGTAAAAGTGGCGCCATTCATTGTTGTGGAAATACTCGAAGCACGTGCCGCGCGCCACTTCTGGGAAGAACATGGCGTCTGAAATCTAACTTAGTGCTGCGCTGTGCCGACATGATCTTCCCAAGGGCTGCACATGGCACGTGCCTTTAGCGCCTGCGACCGGTGGAACCACGGAGTGACATCTCGAATGTGCGCGGCTCGCTGACCATACAGCCGAGACTACGATTCAACCCAGCGAGTGCGCGCTGGACCGCTCGAGAGCTGACGTCCGGACCATAGCCTGCTCTATACTCACAAAGCCTGGCAGTTCGACAATGGAGTCATCGAGTGCTCTGTCGCAGATTCGGAGCGCGAGGGTCTGGCAGCAGAGAGCATCTCTGGTATGCAGCGCACAGTTCTTGCAGCGGCGAGGACCCGCAACATGGTTTTCAAACCCGACGGGAAAAGAAGCGGTAGCGCAAGGAACGCGAGGAACAATCCATCGCTCGGGAGAAGTGTGTTTCTGCGCCTCGCTGCAGCGGGGAGCCCGTTACATGCCTCTCCTCTCATCTGTTGTCTGCTACTCTACCTTTTCACTTTTGGCGGCCGCGTCCCGTGGCCATCTGCTAGGCTTTGTCAGTATAGAGGAGGCTATGTCCGGACAGATCACTCTGGCTGAAGACACTATAAAGGGTGTTTCACGTAAGGTGGACAAATTCGATATTGCGAAAACTACGCGTCACAACAGAAAACTTATTGTGTCGTTCCGGTCCTCGGCCAGAGGCCTATTTAGAAAAATTATTAAAGTCCGGGATAATAAAACTATTAATTATATTGCGTAATTAATTTTTTAAATATTGTTTTAGGGTCATGCTTTCAATTAGAAAATTGCTTGGCATCATCGAAAAACACTAAACCAGCTAACTGCAGAATAATAGAAGGCACCTGACGCATTTCACGGCTTTCTGAAAAACCGCACAGAGAGAGAGAGAGAGAGAGAACTTTATTGACTGAGGAAATGGGTCAAGGGGAATAGAGGTCATGGTGGTGGTGGTGGGCGAGGGGCCGAAGGCCCATCCCCTCCTGGACGTCTTCTCCTTTATTTAGGTTGGTGGTCCCGTAGTGGCGGTCGGCCGAGGCTTCCCGGCGACCTCTTCCGCCCTTTTGACCAGGCGGGCCTGTAGGTCCCGGTCGGGGCTGCGAAGAGAGGCCTCCTACCTCTCCTCAGAAAATTCGACGGGTTCTTAGGTTTCGGTTTGCGATCCGAGCGCATCTCGGTCCCGACTGCACCGCGTCCCGTGGAGAAACAGTGCAGCCAGCCTCTGCTGCGTTGCGCGAGGACAGCGCAGCAGAGGTTGCTGGCACTATTTCTCCACGGGGCGCGGCGCCATCGGGGCCGAAATGCGCTCCAATAGCAAACCGGAACCTAAAACTCGCCGAATTCGTGCGGTTTCTTAGAAAGCCGTAAAATGCTTCGCGTGCCTTCTGTCGCTCTGCAGTTTCCTGATTTAGTGTTTTCGATGATTCTGAGCAATTTTCTAATTAAAGCAATGCCCTTACACACAATTTAAAAAGTTAATTCCGCAAGAATTATTACAATATAATTATTTCCGACTTTATGAATTTTCCTAATTAGGTCTCTGGCCCAGGACCAAGACAACACAAGCGTTTTCTTTTTGTTGCGACACGCAGTTTCGCATTATCTAATTTGTCTACTTTTTGTGAAACACCGTATATATATATATCTGGGAAGATAAGCAAAACTCTTGATGAAAACAGCAAATAACGGACGATTTATTCTTCGACGTTTCGGCCGGAGTGGAAGAATAAATTGTCCGTTGTTGCTGTTTTCATCAAGGGTTTTGCTTTCTTCTCAGTTATACCCACGCCTTCGGCCTCCCGCCACCATGCCCGATATATATATATATATATATATATATACACATACAGGGTGTTCAAAGGAAAGGAGACAAATTGGATATTGCAAAAACTACGCTTCGCAACAAAAAAGACTTGTGTCGTTTTAATCCTGGGCCAGGGGCCTATTTAGGAAAATGTTTAAAGTTCGGTATAATTAAGTTGTTAATTATTTCGCGTAATTGAAGTTTTAAATATTGAGTTTAAGGGCATGCTTTTAATTAGAATCTTGCTGAGCATAACCGAAAAACACTAAATCAACAAATTGCAGAACGATAGAAGGCACTCGCGGCATTTTACGGCTTTCTGAAAAACCGTAGTAGTAGTAGTAGTAAAAACTTTATGTTGTCTGAGATGGGGTTTAGGGAGGAGGGGAGTGGAGGGCCCGTCCTCTTTCTAGGTTCGACGGGTTTTAGTTTCGGTTTGCTATCGGAGCGCATTCGGCCCCGGCGGCACCGTGCTCTCGTGGAGAAATAGTGCAACCAGCCTCTGCTGCGTCGCGCGATGGCAGCGCAGCAGATGTTGTTGTCACTATTTCTCCACGGGACGGTGCCGCCGGGGCCGAGATGCGCTCCGATAGCAAACCGAAACTTAAGAACCCGTCGAATTTGAGCGGTTTTTTAGAAAGCCGTAAAATGCTTCCCGTGCCTTCAATCGTTCTGCAATTTGTTGATTTAGTGTTTTTTTGTGATGCTGAGCAATTTTCTAATTGAAACCATGCCCTTAAACACAATAGTGAAAAAAGTTAATTACGCAAAAATAATTAACAACTTACTCATCCCGGACTTTAATTATTTTCCTATATAGGCCCTGGGACCAGAACCAAAACGACACAAGCCTTTTTTTGTTGCGACGCGTAGTTTTCGCAATATCGAATTTGTCCACCTTTCGGGAAACACCCTCTATATATACAGGGTGTTTCGGAGAACTCAGGCCAAATCGCTCCTGCGAAAACTACTCATCGCAACGAAAAAAGGCTTGTGTCGTTTTGGTCCTGGGCCAGGGGCCTATTTAGGAAAATTATTAAAGTTCGGGATAATTATGTTGTTAATTATTTTTGCGTAATTAACTTTTTTAATATTGTGTTTAAGGGCATGGTTTCAATTAGAAAATTGCTCAGCATCGTCGAAAAACACTAAATCAACAAATCGCAGAACGATAGAAGGCACGCGAAGCATTTTACGGCTTTCTGAAAAACCGCATAAATTCGACGGGTTTTTAAGTTTCGGTTTGCTATCGGAGCGCATCTCGGCCCCGACGGTACCGCGTCCCGTGGAGAGATAGTGCAACCAACCTCTGCTGCGTCGCGCGATGACAGCGCAGCAGAGGTTGGTTGCACTATCTCTCCACGGGGCGCGGTACCGTCGGGGCGGAGATGCGCTCCGATAGCAAACCGAAACTGAAAAACCCGTCGAATTTGTGCGGTATTTCAGAAGGCCGTAAAATGCTTCGCGTGCCTTCTATCGTTCTGCAATTTGTTGATTTAGTGTTTTTCGACGATGCTGAGCAATTTTCTAATTGAAACCATGCCCTTAAACACAATATTAAAAAGTTAATTACGCAAAAATAATTAACAACTTAATTATCGCGGACTTTAATAATTTTCCTAAATAGGTCCCTGGCCCAGGACCAAAACGACACAAGCCTTTTTTCGTTGTGATGAATAGTTTTCGCAAGAGCGAATTTGTCCTGAGTTTTCTGAAACACCCTGTATATATATGGGCGGTTTCATCTGGATTCAGGCAACGAGTGGCAGTCGTATTTTTTATTTTGCTTCAAATTTTTATATTTTGTGGAGCATGTTCCAAGAAGAACAATCCTTTTTATTTTAATGTCCTGACATGATTAGTTCCTGAGAAAAAAAATCTCAAAGAAGCGGGAAAGAACGACGAGGTTTTGACGATTGTCGTGTGTGGCGTTTTTGAATCACTCTCAATCTCAAAGTATTCAAAAGAGAGCGTCTATATTTTTTAGTGTGATATATATGCAAGTAGGTAAGACGACATTATAACTACTATTTATTATTCGTCGCTCTAATCTTTGTGAAAATCCCCAAACATGCCTCCGCGAACAACTGTGACCTAAATTGCGGATTTTATTTTGAGTCGACTATGTTTAGTATCGCTTTTAAAATAATACCACGTGTAGAACCTTTCATTGCCTTCCAAATTAAGCAAAGTTTGTGTTTTTATCATGTACGAGTACTGAGAAATAAATTATGAAACAGAGAGGGTTTTCACTTTTCGTTCAATTTCAGCACGCTGTATAAAAAAAAACATTTTTAATTTTTTTCTTTTTCTCGCGACGCGTTCTCTTTAACACCCTTCTTTTAGCCAGAGTACATTCCGTTAGAGGTATTTGCCTTGATTTTGAGTTTTAATCCTCTAAATATGCTAAAAAAGAGCGAATGCCGATGGTGGGATTTGACGATTTTCGTGTGTGGCGTTTTTGAACCACTCTCAATCTCAAAGTATTCAAAAGAGAGCTTCTATATTTTTTATTGTGATATATATGCAAGTCGGTAAAACGACATTCCAACTATTATTTATTATTCGTCGATCCAATCTTTGTAAGAAATCCCCAAACATGCCTCCGCGAACAACTGTGACCTAAACTGCGGATTTTTTTTTAGTCGACTATGTTTAGTTTTGTTTTTAAAATAATACCACGTGTAGAACCTTTCATTGCCTTCCACATTATGTAAAGTTCGTGTCTTAATCACGTACGAGTACTGAGAAATAAATTATGAAACAGAGAAGGTTTTCACTTTTTGTTCAATTTCAGCACGCTGTAAAAAAAAAAAAATAAACTTTTTTAAAATTATTTTTGCGTCGCCTTTTTTACATTTTTTTAGCCAGCATACATTCTGTTAGAGGTATATGCACTAGTTTTGAGTTTTAAGCCTCTAAATATGCTAAAAAAGAGCAAATGCTGATGGTGGGTTTATGGGTTATAGCTGTATATTTTATTCTTTATTATAATAATCTAAGGGACGTCGAATAAATACTCATATAAAAGACATGAATGTCGTTAGGCGTATAATAACAAGTTTGCAATTCCAAACGTCTAAAACACTATAAAATCGCAACTGCCGAAAGCGGGTTTTCAGACAATTTCCGCCGGTGCCATGATTGGAGAGGCCTCAAGCCTAAACCCTATGCGCTACATAATCTATACTACATTAGAAATATCAAAGTATAATATTGTAAAAGATCAGGGTAAAATACAATTCCTATTGGAAACCTAAATTTTTAAATGCGAAATTTTATATTTTTAGTGCGAAATTCATGTTGATAACAGAACCGAATCATTTTTAGCATATTTAGAGGCTTAAAACTCAAAACCAGTGCATATACCTTTAACGGAATGTATTCTGGGTAAAAAAAAAGTGTAAAAAAGACGCGAAACAAAAAAAGAAATTAAAAATGTTTTTTTTTATACAGCATGCTGAAATTGAACGAAAAGTGAAAACCTTCTTTGTTTCATAATTTATTTATCAGTACTCGTACGTGATTAAGACAGAAACTTTACATAATGTGGAAGGCAATGAAAGGTTCTAAACGTGGAATATTTTTTAAAAACAAAACTAAACATAGTCGACTAACAAAAAAATCCGCAGTTTAGGTCACAGTTGTTCGCGGAGGCATGTTTGGGGATTTTTACAAAGAATGGATCGACGAATAATAAATAGGAGTTAGAATGTCGTTTTACCGACTTGCATATATATTGCAATAAAAAATATAGAAGCTCTCTTTTGAATACTTTGAGATTGAGAGTGGTTCAAAAACGCCACACACGACAATTGTCGTGTGTGGCGTTGACCTGACTTTCGGCGGGTTAACGAAAACTTTAATTCTTTGATTCATTGGATTATGTACGATTCATTCATCTGCATCTGTTCGTATATATATATATATATATATATATATATATATATATATATATATAAGACATATAAGTAATGTGCGCAGACACAGCAGCCGTAGGATGATAAAAATAAAATTCTAATTTAATGGCGAAGAAAGTCACGCAAGAAAAATGGTGAGGTGCCGAAAAAAAAGTTGTATTAGTTTACGGGAATAATGAAGACTAGGCACAAGAACGCTAGTTACGAGGGAAACAAACTTTCAAAAAACGACCGAGTTAAAGTCAAAGTTAAAACACAAGAACTTACAAAAATAAATTGTTAAATGAAAAATAAAATTAAAAATTAAAAATAGAAATATAATACCAATTAGAAAGGGCCTGACGTACGACGTCAGACGCTTTCGTATTTTATTATTGTTTATTTGTAATTTTTGATGTTATGTTTCATTTAGCAATTTATGCTAGAAGTCTGTGTTTTAACGACTTAACTCGGTCATTTTTAAACGTTTGTTGTCTCGTGACTATACTTCGCTTTGCACCTTCCGTCCAGACGCAGCCGATGCTACGAGATTATATACACATCAGAGAGCGTCAAAAGTGCACCGAGCATGGTAATTCGTAATGTACTGTCTGTGCTTTTCATCGCTGAACCAATCATATACGGAACAACTGTGACTTGCACTTTGGACGCTGCTTGATTGGTCCCGTTCCTCGAGCATCAGCTGCGTCTGGACGAATTGAAACTATGTGTGACTATTATTCCCGAATAATACAACAGTTTTTCGGCACCTCACTAATTCTCTGTCGTGACTGTTCGCCATTAAATTAAATTCTATTATTATCATCCTGCGGCTGCATGTGTCTAGCTACATACTTTGCTTTGATATCAACTGGAAGCATTTGTCAACATTCGCCACTCTCTCTCTCTCATCTCTCTCTATATATATATATATATATATATATATATATATATATATATATATATATATATATATATATATATATATACAGGGTGTTTCACGGAAGGTGGACAAATTCGATATTGCGAAAACTACGCGTCGCAACAAAAAACGGCTTGTGCCGTTTTGGTCCTGGGCCAGGGGCCTATTTAGGAAAATTATTAAAGTCCGGGATAATTAAGCTGTTAATTATTTTTGCGTAATTTTTTTTAAATATTGAGTTTAAGGGCATGGTTTTAATTAGAAAATTGCTCGGCATCATCAAAAAACATTAAATCAACAAATTGTAGAATGATAGAAAGCACGCGCAGCATTTTACGGCGTTCTGGAAAACCGCACAAATTCGACGGATTTTTAAGTTTCGGTTTGCTATCGGAGCGCATCTCGACCCCGACGGCACCGCGCCCCAGTGGAGAAATAAGTGCAACCAGCCTCTGCTGCGCTGTCATCGCGCGACGCAGCAGAGGTTGGTTGCACTATTTCTCCATGGGGGCGCGGTGCCGTCGGGGTCGAGATGCGCTCCGATAGCAAACCGAAACTTAAAATCCGTCGAATTTGTGCGGTTTTCCAGAACGCCGTAAAATGCTGCGCGTGCCTTCTATCATTCTGCAATTTGTTGATTTAGTGTTTTTTGATGATGCTGAGCAATTTTCTAATTAAAACCATGACCTTAAACTCAATATTTAAAAAGATTAATTACGCAAAAATAATTAACAATCTAATTATGCCGGACTTTAATAATTTTCCTATATAGCCCTATTGGAAAACCCCAATATGAACAGCGTATTATGGATATTGGAAAACAATATCTTTTTATTGTATTACAATACGATATGGACAGTGTATGGATAGTAGAAAACATTACATTTATTGTATTGTATTACAATAAGGGTTTGTTATGGAATTCCAATATCCATAATACGCTAAAAACTCTGGAATCCCATACCGTATAAACCCTTATTGGATCCCCATGCGTCGTATGGGGATCCAATAAGGGTTGTGATTCCAGTGTACTTAGCATATTATGGATATTGGAATCCAACATATTATATCGGCTACCAATAAAACTATATACGAGTTGGAATATCACATTCAGCACGACATTTCTTTGCAACGCAGTCTCTCCTTGTGTGTATTTCTGAGTGATAAAATTAAAAAAATGTTGCTGTTGTCAAATATATGAATAAAGAAGCAAAACACTGGGCTTATCCATACCAAATATATTTAACACATTCCTGAACTGGAGGATCTGGCATTTACTGCAAAAGAAAGTTAATTGTTTAGGACCCTCATTCAAAAACTTGATGTTTGAAAACAGAATGCGAAATCCTCACCTTTTAATGAAAACAGCACCTGCTAGCTGCAGCCATATAGAAACTGCAAGATAAAAATTTGTGATTAGTTCGCGACAAGTAGCAATCTTTCACTAAGCCGGATAGATTCAAAATTATGTCTGCGTTGATTGCGGAAAAATAAGCTTCAATGCCACTGCCACGGGTCATTCTGAGCTCGGTCAATTAAATATACGTATCCGCTCGTCTGGCTTCACTATTCCTGCTTCGCACTAAACTAGAGTATCTGGAATGCTCACCTTTGAGGAAAAACGAACTGGTGCTTGCTTGCTTGTAGGCCGTGGAAACTGGAAGAGAGATTTGCGATTAGTTGCGTCCAAGTAGCAGTTACTTTGAGTAGCCACGTAAAGTACACTAAGTCGGAAAGATTCAAATTACATGCACGGGACATAGATATCCTCTTGCGACGTAACTGGGCACACGTCAATGTCGCCCGCGTGTATTACAGAAAAATAAGCTTCAATGCAGGAGCCCCCAGTCGTTCTGAGCTCCGTCAATTAAAAATGCCCTACAGCTTGTCTGGCTTCAGTATTGCTGCTTCGGGAATCTGGAGTTCTCACCTTTGAGGAAAAACAAACTGGCACCTGCTGGCTCTTAGGCCGTGGAAACTGCCAGAAAGATTTGCGATTAGTTGCGTCCAAGTACCAATCTCTTTGTCCAGCCACCTACAGCACACTAAGCCGGATAAATTCAAAATTACATGTGCGTGACATAATATGCCTCTTGTGACCAAACTGGGCGCACGTTTTGTCGCCTACAGCAATACCTGAAGCCAGACAAGCGGTGTATTGCAGCAAAACAAGCTTCAGTGAAAGCGTCCGCAGTCGTTCTGAGCTCCGTCAATTAAATATGCCGTACCGCTTGTCTGGCTTCAGTATTGCTGCTTCAGAGCAATCTAGAAAATCTATAATCCTCACCTTTGAAGGAGAATGAACTCGCACCTGCTGCCTTGTTGGCCATGGAAACTGCAAGACAGATTTGTGATTAGATGCGTCCAAGTAGCAATTTCTTTGAGTAGCCCAGTGATGTGATTGGCCTAAACCATTCTTGGCGCACGTTTCGGAGCAACCAAAACAGTGTTTCGGAGCAGCAAATGCGGCCTTTGGAGCAACCAAAACAGTGTTTTGGAGCAGCAAAAGCGGCTTTTGGAGCAGCCAAGACAGTGATTCGGAGCAGCAAAAGTGGATTTTGGAGCAGATATTCTTAGGAAAATAAAAATATTCGTTTTAAATGCTGT
Source organism: Ixodes ricinus (assembly GCA_037355805.1). Classification (NCBI taxonomy): domain Eukaryota; kingdom Metazoa; phylum Arthropoda; class Arachnida; order Ixodida; family Ixodidae; genus Ixodes; species Ixodes ricinus. Next base: position 24,057 of record JAZHYW010001248.1, read on the forward strand.
ACAAACAAAGGGCACTTTGTGTTGTGTAGTGTTCTGATGTGACGTGTTGTGACGTAACTCGCTGCTTCTGTTTTTACTGCTCAGACATCCCACAAGTGTACAGTGCTGTAGGCATTGCCAAGCAATTTCGAAAAACCGCTTGCCACCGTTTTACTGGTTCCCGACGTGCCAGATTTTCGTCAAAAGTAAGCAAACGTAAAACAATGAGTCGCAAGCGTCCCAGCTGGTGCCTCAGTCACGCAATCATGTTCGCATGCACGTTAGGCCAACTTCAGCAGACTTGCTGTTGGGCATGCTTCGTCACGCGAGCGCAGACAACGGCTGTCCGATCGAAACCGAACCCATGCTCCTCAGCTCCATCGCAACCTTATCCCCAAAATTGTACACTAAACGTAACTTTCGAGCATTCGACAAAAACAGTCCAGTGGCGCGTGCTTGCCAGGCCGGCAAACAAGGTACACGCTAAACACACCAAAAATAAAGAACCTGAGTGCATCGATGCAAGACATTGCGAGCCAGCCTCAAAACGTTCTTGGAGCGCTTTGTGCAACGACTGAACTCGAGACAAGCGAGTGTGCTGTGCGGGTTCAGCGTGCAGACATTGCCTTCTTTGCTTTAGCTCACTTCTCTTCACCAACTTTCTTTCACAGGCAGATTTTTCACGTACCGAGGTCCCTCTCGAAAGAAGGCCCACCGAGAGGAATCTAGATAAACAATACTTTGACAGAGCAGTTTTTGAATTAAAGATGGATTTTTGTAGTAACGTATGATTTAAACAAGAACAGGAATGTTAATGAACATGCGGTGGTACTTAGTTTCATCTTAGAAAGTACCATATCTGCAGTGATGTGGGAACGGCAACATTCGACGTCGCGCGACCACGGTCACTGAAAGGCACTGACCAAATATAGTTTTCCCACGGCCGTTGCTTCAGCTCACAAAGTAACTCCTGCCGCGCAAAAACATGGTTTCGTTTCACAGCATGACGGCATAGCTGGTACCCGGCACGCTAGCGTCGGAGCGTCTGCACACATCCGTGTCTATCGCTGAAAATATAAAAGAAGAGACGACAGACGAGACCCACAAGACGAGAGCCGAAACGCGAGATGCCGGGAAAACCATGCAAGACCGGGTGGACAATTGATGCACGGTACTTTGTCAGGTGGCCGCTTGCGCCACATATCACACGCCTGCTCAATTACAATACTCAGTTTAGTTTCGGTTTTGAAAGGCGACCTAAATTGGTCCTTTGGAGCAGGCTTGGCGCAGATTACCCATATTTTGGCGAAATGTAGCAGGATGTAGCAGGGTTAGCCCCTTGGCGCAGTTTGGCGCAATTGGCGCAGCAATCACATCACTGGTAGCTACTTACAGCACACTAAGCTGCATAAATTCAAAATTACATGCGCGTGACATAATATGCCTCTTGCGATAAAACTGGACACACGTCGACAAATGTGTTGTCCACGTGTATTGCAGCAAAACAAGCTTCAATGAAAGCGTCCCCAGTCGTTCTGAGCTCCGTCAATTAAATATGCCCTACAGCTTGTCTGGCTTCAGTATTGCTGCTTCAGAGCAAACTAGAAAATCTGGAATCCTCACCTTTGAACGAGAACGAACTGGCGCCTGCTTGCTTGTGGGCCGTGGAAACTGCAAGAGAGATTTGCGATTAGTTACGTACAAGTAACAATTTTTTCGAGTAGCCGCCTACAGCACACTCAAAATTACATGCACGGGACATAGATGCCTCATGCGACGGAACCCCCTTCATCCTTGTTTTCCGTTAACTCTGCTCACCTTCGCCGCTTGCCTCTAATTTCTGTGCTACATCTCTAATCTCGATTCCCTGGTTCCCAAAGGCCATGCCATGGCTTGTGCCAGGCACGGATCTGTCGGCTCCGCGACCGTCACTATTGTGGCAAGGACGCCGCGGCACCTGGGCGCTTGATGTGTTCTTTTAATATTTTGAGCATGGCTGAAAACAGGTGGATGGGTGTCTGGTATGCCCTTTGCTTATTTGCAGATTGTTCCGAAAACAGGGGGTAGACGCTTCTGCGATCTGGGCGCATGCTCGGTATTTTACAATAGTTGAAATTGAACTCTGCAGGAATCTTGAAACATAACAAACAGAATGTGCATGCCAAAAGGCATAGCAAATGAAACACCCACCATCTATCTATTTTCGTTTCTTGTCCGCAAGAAGCTGTCGTATATGTAGCCTCCCTTGCTTAAGCCGCTCCTCCCTAGTGTCCCGGTTGGGTCTCGTCCTGATGAATCGTCGGTGGAGACCTGAGGTGCGGTCAACATCAGATTAGACCTTTTGAGACAGAACCATGTACTTGCTGAGAGGAAGTACACCCAAACGAATCTCAGGCATGTCATTTATAGTGCGTTTTAAATTGAGAGGCCTGATGTAAAATGAGACGTCAATACTGACGCATCCCTTTTGCAAACCTAAAATTTTGAAGGCCCTGTCCCCCTCGCTAGGGGGACAAGGCACATGAATCCCGGCATGTGGATGAAATTTTTACCTTAACATCCCGAACTCAATGCCCATCCCCGAATATTCGGAAATTAACATTTTAGAAAAAAATATTTTATCAGAAAACACCGAGTCATCGACCACCCCTACAAAAGCCTGAACCAAGCATACTCGTACCGTGGCTTGTTTGCTCTGTGCTGCCCCCGAGTTAACTCGGGCTGACAATGTTTTTTTTTTTTCAAATGGAACCCACATTTTTAGTTTCGGTTTCACTTGTTGAGGCAGGTGGATACTTTTGTAAAGCTTCCTCCCTATGCGCTTCCGAGTCAACATTTTTGCAATGGCTAACCCCCGGGCTTTGATTTTGCGCTCCTTGACAAATGCTGAAACTCATATAGGCGGGCAATAGCTCGCCTTGAAAATACTTGCTCTTGGTGGCCGAGAACAAACTCGTGTTCCAGATTGGCAGCCACTTGCTGCGAAGAATTGCTGCACACATCCGAAAGAACCCAGTCTTAGTCTAATACAGATGCTTTGGCCGGACAGAGACACAAAAGCCTGACACAAGACCACTAGAAAGACAGGAAATAGAGTGTCTGTGAGGAATGAAACACACAACTCAGATAGGCATCAATCACTCACCTTGAAAACACTTGCCATGAGTGGCAAAGAGCAAACTTCTGGCCTTGATTGGCTGGTGCTTGCCACCAGGACCTGCATGTATAAGAAAGAACCTAGTCTTAGTCAAACTTGGGTGTTTTTGCAGAAGAGAGACAACAAAATACTAATGCAAGACCACTACACATAGGAAATGGCATCCAAGAGGAATGGAACACAAAACTCATATAGGCGGGCAATAGCTCACCTTGAAAATACTTGCTCTTGGTGGCCGAGAACAAACTCGTGTTCCTGATTGGCAGCCATTTGCTGCGAAGAATACCTGCACATATCCTAAAGAACCCAGTCTTAGTCTAACACAGATGCTTTGGCCGGACATAGACATAAATGTCTGATACAAACCACAAAAAAGCAGGAAATAGTGTCTGCAAGAGATAAGAACAGACCCAGGTGGAGAGGCTCGTTCTGTTTCACCTTATTCACATAGTGTAGCTCATTTTGCTAAAACAATGCATATTTGCTAAAAAGAAGTATAATATATATTTTGCCTCATTTAGCAGAGTTTACTGCCAAGGGTACCTGCACCCCAGAAGAAGTCAGACTTAGTCACAGTTTTGTTTTCTTTTGATGAGCGACAACAGAATCCTAAACGGGTGATGAAACAAAATATGAGCCCAGCAAGACAGGCTAGCTTGCCTTGATGCCAGCACAGTGCCTCGGCCGACAAATGAGGTTCTAGTCTTGGTCACTTGTCATATTTGGTGGGAATAGTAAAGTAAATGAAAATAAGGCAATCTCTCTTGCAGCCGACAGCTGCAAACGAAATTCATATACCTCGATAAATGACCTGGAAATAAAATTGTATGGTGGTTGAGTGGTTTAAAGGGGTACTCCGGCGGTTTTTCGAGCTACCTCAACTAACCATATTTTCCGACTCCCTGGCCTTTACCCTTTCCTGTATGCTATTTAGTATCACGAAATTCATATCAGTTATTGTGAAATCAGAAAATGAAAAGGATGCAAAAACCAACATTTAAATATAACCGCACTTTTCAGTGCCGTGACGTCAGTGGCGGGCAGGCTTGCCAGTCGAGCAAGCAGTCTAAAGAACAGAATATGCCAATCATTTGTTCCGTGCTGGAGCGCGGGTACTGGAGCGAGCTTCCAAAGCATTCATTTGACACCACGAAACTGCTTGGAATCAGTTGGGAACAAATTCTACAGTCCAATGAGTGAACCCCTGCCTTCCACTGACGTCACTTTTTCGTTGCTGCGAGTAGAGACTTTCAGTTTGAAGAACACGGTTAGGACTAAAACTGTAAATTCGATATGTTCGCGAAAAAAATTTATTTTGATTTAATAATTGGGATTCTATTTTAACGATGTTTTCTGGCGAGCTTAGCAAAATTTCAAGAAAATCGGAAACCATGAAGAAATCGCCGGAGTACCCGTTTAAGGTGTCAAATTTGAAACTTACAGACTGTAGTTCCGGCTTTAGTCCTCCTTGTGTATATTTTTATCGCTATTAATTAAATTTAACTTGTTTTTTTAATTTTTGAGGCACAAGCACATAATTTATACGCTAATTCATCTTTAGAAGCGTTTTAGTTATACTCCGCGGCTTCCTAGTGCTCGTAATAAGTTCTCAGTAATAGCGGCTTTCAATTTTTTTTTTTTGCTCTGGCTGTTGTTAGTTTTTTTACCCTTAAAATGCTGACAACTCGACACAAAAGTAATAAAAAATTTGTTTTAAATGTGATGAAGATCAGCATTTCCAAGTTGTACCCCTGCTTCATGCCCCGACCATGCCACCATACCATAGCTGAGTGCAGTGACGAATGGTCCCAGGTGCTGGGACCCGACCGTGTATGACTTTACGGTGTGGCGCGACTCATGCAGCCCCTATGCTTCGTGATGGAGCCAGTGAGCGAGGTGCGACCTGCTAGAGCTGTGCAAGCCATAGCTTTACAGCCTGCGAAAGGTGGGAAGATGCCCCTCCCTTTGCATAGCTTGCAATAGCTCACCAAGAAGCTATTGCAAACACTAGGGAGCCACAGAGTGTGAATAAAAGCACTTCGGAATGTGAATTAGAGTGTAAATTATGCGTATATACGTTAAAACTTTAAAAAGTATATATATATATATATATATATATATATATATATATATATATGTGTGATGTGTGTGTACTAAAAAGGCAAAAAAAAAATGTTTACAGGTGGGTTTGAACCCAGAGCTCCACTGCCCTTGACTTCAGTTCCCTAAGGCCCGCTTCAGACGGGGTAACTTTTCCAGCAATTTTGAGGTTGCTGGCGGGTTGTTTCCTAGGTTTCCCTAGATCAACACGAATTGCTGAGATCGGGTTCGGCTCTAAACGGACGAGCAACTCTAACAACTCGGAGAAGTTTGAAGCGGCAGCAGCCAATCAAGGATACAATATTTTCACGTGACAACCCTGTGGTAGTGATGATGACAGCTAAAGACTTATTTCTAGTTTGAAATGGATCGTTTTTGGAAATAAACCTTTTCAGAAAGATGAGTTAGTATTCTCAATGCCATTCAAAGATATAAATACACGTTTTTATCATGTAGTTGTGCGTCTAAATTGGGCAAGAAAAATCAACTTGAATGATAATGATGGCGAGTCGTAGCAATTCGGTTGCTGCGTGTGAAAGCGGGCGGAACGTGTTCACACGCAGCAACTGAATTGCTACGACTTGCCATTATTATCATTAAATTTTATTTTTCTTGCTGTATTTAGATGCACAGTTATATCCAAAAAAACATGTTTTTATATCTTTAAATTGTGCTGAGAATTCTAACTAATTTTTTTTAAACAGTTTATTTCCAAAACGATCTATTTCAAACCAGAACCAAGTTTTCAGTTGTCATCATCACCACCACAGGAGTGTGAAAATATCACGAACCTGATTGGCTGCTGCCGCTTCAAACGTCTCCGAGTTGTCCAAGTTGCTCGTCCATTTTGAGCTGGACCAGATCTCAGCAATTCAAGTCGATCTAGAGAAAGCTAGGGAACGACCCGCCAGCAACCCCGAAATTGCTGGAAAAGTTGCCCCGTCTGAAGTGGGCCCAAGACACTCTATTGTCTGGTACAGAGACCATTTAGGAACGTTCGGGTGTTTAAACACTGTACTACCCTTTAAAAAAAATAAGAAAATAAAAACATTTTAGAGGGCTAGAGTTAAGGAAAGGGAATGTACCATTATGTTCAGTGAAGTTCGGTGACAAGACTCGGGACTCGAATAGGAATGCCGTTATCCTTGGTGTGACTCCATTAGACTGTCTTGCTGCCTCTGCTGGGGTTTATCTAACTGAAGTACCTGTACGAAAAGTAGAAGAAACACATGTGCATAACACTCATTATTCACAAGAAAATTTGTCAACATGCAAAATGACCCACGGAGAAAATTATGCGACGAAGTTTTCGGCCATGTTCGCCGAGTCACCTCTCGTGGCCAATGTTTCATTGCAACTTTAATTGTAGTTAACTGTTATAGGGTATATTACAAACAAAGTGCAATTTCGTTTAGTACGAAACTACAACACACAAAACGGCACTCTAATACAGTATGTTGAGGTACTTCTGAACGAATTCCAGGGTTTCATGGTGCCTCCTACAGATACCTGATGTTGAACATGAAATATGTGCACCAAGGAGTGAGCAAACAGTGCCTTCCAATTAGTCTCAAGCACCAATGACATGTCGACAAGAAGTGCAATGTGTAGAGGGTCGGCTAGAAGTGTGCAGCCAAGATGAAAAAGCAAGATATAACGATATCAGAATAAGGTAACATCAAAAAGCCTCCGTTGTAGTGAGACACTCTAGGCACAGTAATCAGTCAACCGACGTACAGCCGCGATTCACTTCGCGTTTGTTGAGGTAAAACATTGCCAACAACAAAAAAAAATACGCGTGCATTTTCTTTTTTTAACACTATTTGCTTTGCGCAGCCGATAGCAGGGCAGTCGGGCGGCGTCACAAAAATCTGACTCACTCGCTAGCGTTTCTCAACTTCGTTCGGCGTCAGTCGGCACCACAGATCAGTGGTCGGCACTCATGGTCTACGGCCGGGAGGAAAAAAGTACGAGATGAGAGCCGAGCGCCGATCGCGACTTTCCTAAGGAGAAGCTCCGGTAACACTTCGGCGATTCGTCAGCTTCAAACAACGCCTCTTCGAACGAGCCCGGGAATCCAATGCGTCGAACGATCGCGGCAGAAAGCACGCCAGAAGCAAGCGGGCTGGAGGCTGAGTATCCGAAAGAAATGGGGCGCTGGTTTCTACGTCTATTTCGCACATGAGATAACAAGAAAGCAAAGTTAGCCAAGTGTGATCAAAGATTAAAACAGCGCAAGGACACAGACAAGAACAAGAAGGTAGACGAGCAAGGCGCTGACTTACAACTGAAGTTTATTCGTTCTAACAGCGAGTATAAATACTGCATTGTCACAACAAACAAACATGAATCAAAAGCGTGACCTGGATGCCACGTGCTCACTAGCTATCGCTATGCTCTGTCAATGTGTGTCTAAAAGGAACGTTCCTATAGACACACAGTAACAGTGCATAGCGATAGCTAGTGAGCACGTGGCATCCAGGTCACGCTTTTTATTCATGTTTGTTTGTTGTGACAATACAGTATTTATACTCGCTGTTAGAACGAATAAACTTCAGTTGTAAGTCAGCGCCTTGTTCGTCTACCTTCTTGTTCTTGTCCGTGTCGTTGCGCTGTTTTAATCTTTAATCATGAAATACCAACTAGCCCAAACTTCTACTTTAGTCAAGTGTGAACACTGACTGACGTTACATTGGAGAAAACGCAGTCGAAATGACACCTGCAACAGAGCACAGCTAGATGCTTTTAACAGGGGACATATGCGTTCAAATAAGCTGCGATTTCAAAGCTTCATGTCTCCTTTCTGCCCTTCGGTGTTTACTTTGATCCGTGTATACCAAAGCACTCAATGCTGCAAGTAATAAAGTCGTGTATACGTACCTTTCGAAGCGATTGAAAGTGCGTTGGTTTCGCTCGGAGCCCACAAGCAAAAAGCGCGACGAACTGTAATCCGTCGATCCCGCCGGGTCGCGCGACCGTCGGCGACCGACGCCTGACCGACGCCCACCCGCTGCGCAGTGCGCATCAGTGCGCATGCTCAGCGGCTCGGCCAGGCTTGATGGCTCTCTCGGCCGCTTTGCCGGCTCTGCCTTGTGGCTCTGCCGCTCTGCTGGCTCGCTCCCTTCGAACTTTTCGAACTGCCTCCGGAGCGCGCGCGGGTTGACGATGGAAGCTTATCTTCTCAAAAAACGAGGCTGTAACGTATCGTCTGATGGCGCAAATGCACGTATTTTTCACGTCGTTTTTTATACAGTGTGTGAATCTCGCGAAACAGGCGACGAAGAGTGGTGGGTGAAATGTGCTCGCATGTTGTCGTGGATTTTGTGTACGACGTAGGATTACCCAGAAAGGTGGGTCAATATCGATAAATGTGCGCGTAACAAGCAACGACATGCACGTGACCTGTCGAACCTATTCACCCTCATTATTTTATCGTGCGAACCGACATTGTCACGTATCGCGTTCGATTTGGGTCCCAACACCGATAGTTTTTTGTATTGCGATGTTGTGTTGCAACATCGAATTGTTTCGCGGTACGTTGGGTTTATCGTTTGGCGATCAACTTTTGTTGCATTACTACAACTGCAATAAACATTTGGTGGAAAACGATCACTCCAATAAGCACGTCGTTATTGGGCTTTTTCATTGAAAGGTAGGTCGCGGGTGTTCCAGCTAGTTATTCTGAATGGTTTGGTGGTTGTCTAGCATTTCAAGCGCGCGAGGCTGTGTGTACTGTGTGCCGTACCAACAGCTGTACATACTTGCACTGTCGATCAATGTTAATGTGTTCGCAACGCAGAACATTTGTGTTCCGTGTGTATCCACATCCAATATCTTTCTCTCGCGTATTGCCGTATGGTAACTCGTGCTGTTTTACGATATCATTCACGCGATGTCGTATATGTGGGCATACCGATATTCACATGTTGCTTCACGAAAGCTCAATATCGTGTTACGTTTCCTCTTAGTCCGCGGTATATGCCGACGTAATTCATGTAGGTAACTTGGTATCCGTTCTGAGATATATGCATGCGATATCATATTGTATTCTCGTTTGGGCCCGTGGTCGACGACCGATATTTATATATCGTGTGGCCGTACAGTATGTCCATGTCGGTCACCAACATGCACGCGATGTCGTATTCTATTCCGATAACCGCGCGTTATATCGGGGTATTGTGCTCCAATATCGTGTTGTATACAATAACCGCAAGTTCTATTGGAATATTGTGCTCCAATATCGTGTTGTATACCAATAACCGCAAGTTATATCGGAATATTGTGCTCCAATATCCTGTTGTATACCAATAACCGTATAGTATATTGGGATATTGTGCTCCGATATGAATTCCCATCGTGCGTATTGGGTTAATCGGATAACAATAAGTTGTTATTGGTTTCCATTAACTTCATTGGAATACAATATTTCCAATAAGCCGAGTTCATATTGGCCTTTTTCAATAGGGAGGCTCAGGACCCAAACGACGCAAGTTTCTTTTTGGTGCGACGCGTATTTCGCAATATCGAATTTGTCCATCTTTCGTGATTTGTACATACTCATAAGAGGTGCCGTGTGAGACGGCACCGTAGTGCTAGCTTCTCCGCGTACGCATTGAACTCTACGATAACTTGTGTATCAAACAAAGCATCGTATTTAATATTGACAGTGCTGATCAACGTCATGTTTCATGTCCTGAGCACGCCGTCTTGACATCGCAAATGTTGTATCATCGTCACTTTTCGTGAAACACCCTGTATATATTTATATATAAGGTTCTTCGTTGTTGAAACGATTATTATTGTAGTGTTATGTTTCCTCTCCGCAGACAAATCAAACTTTGTCGACTATCTTACTGGCTGCTATCAACCACAAAAGCATACAGCATTTTGTAATAACAGTGTTTGCAACCTCGAACGACATGTTGCGATTTCATTGGATACATGCCTGTCTTGACATTCGGCAAATGTTGTTTCCATCGTCAGGAGATAACGTTTCGATTTTTGATTGTTCTTTTAATAGGGAAATCGGCCGCGGATCGTTATGATTTATGTGTTTCTAGGATGCTTAGTGCCGGCACAGGCAGCTATCGCCATATTTAGGCGATCTTCGAAAGTTCCTCAGGGCACCTGTAACATAAAACAAGGTATGGATCATGGCATTTTTTCGTGTTTCTCTGCGTGTTACTATATCACCACATGATTCAATGAAGCTCAATGAAGCCCGAAGAATTTGTCGTGACATTGCGTTTTTAGTATGTTCTTGTGTATCTGTGTTGCAACTAGCTTTTGGCCCTTCTCGGACTTAAGATAAAACGGAGTATATGATCCCTAACCCACTATCTTCTGAGATGACTGGAGCTAGTAGGCGCAAGCGTTTACGAGATTTGAAGCTTCTACGTTAAGTTCAAGACAAGAAAACGTACTTATGACGCATCGTGGCGAATATGTGTTACACACAATAGAAAGAAGGACCGCATTTTATGATATAATTTTTCTTATCGAATGCACACTGTGTTCACAGGAGGAACTGCAGTACCTGTGCAGCCAGCTTACCGAGCACAATGAAATTCCTGTTCTTATAAACCAACACCTGAAGGCGAGCATCGAGAAATGCATCATGAAGATGCTGATCGGTGATTATTACCGAATTGGAGATCCAAGACGAAGGCTTCTGGACAGATGCATGTCACAAGTGGGACGGGGGCTTTCCTCGTGCTCTCTTGTTGTCTGGGCACCGTCCTGGCTATACACCATCGCGGGCTACCTGCCGTTCTCAGGTGTGCACCTGCTAAGAAGCGGATATCGAGGAGTTGTTCGATTCGTCAAGTACGTACGCAAAATCCCACCCATTTGTTTCTCTGCCTCCTTTTTGTTTCTGCCTCTCTCAGCCTCTTTTTGTTTTCTATTTATCAGGGACATCATTGAGGACAGGCTGTACTCAAGCAGCTGTAAATTGCATACGGGAATACGCTGAGTTTCGTCTTTATTTTAAGAAAGCGAAAATGTATAAAAATATATTTTGTTGCGTTGAAAACAGGGAACGACATTTAATGCCCAAGGTGTGGTCAGCTGAGGAAAAAAAAATCTGGTTACTGCGAGGCTATAAGCTCCGTGATACTAGGCTCTAGGCTCTGAAAACTTGAAATACCTGGGATGTATTTCTGGTGACTTAACATTGTTTATGCACGTGAACTATGTAAATTGTGTTGTCAGTTTGTCTATGTTACTAATTTGTGAGTGTGCGTGAACGTTTACATCAACGTACGAAGGCTGTTCTTTTTTCAACATCTGAAAGACTGGGTAAAATAAATGAGATTTATGAAAAATATTCTTGCGTACAGAAAATGTAGGTTCGTACTCTAACCTCTTCTCCACATAATCACCACACATATATAGGCAGTTGTTCCGACGTGTCACAAACATTTACATTTGGATGCCCTCCCCGAAGCAAGTTGCCGTAGTGGTTCTCAGTCGTCTAATCATGCGTCAGCAAGACCGTCCCTCGCCACAGAAATGTTATGCGCATGGAGATAACTGCATGAAGCTACGGGAAGGACGAGCTAACGTCTTTGATGATGGGGACCATTAATAATTTTTATGGCCACTGGCGGTCGGCGACTGATCGGATGAACGGCGGCTGACCGGATTGGAACTAAGCATTTCGGTGCGCGGGGTTTTTGAGCACCGCCCACTTTGCCCCGCTGACCTTGCTTTCTTAGGTCAAATCATAAGACCTGAATAAATATTTTCGACACTTTGTCGGCAAGGGTGCGAATGAGCTTGTCATAAATGATAGGTTTTACTTTCTTTGAAAATTATTAAGCTATTCTTACCGTTTGTTCAGAGATGTATAATGGCAGAGTACAGGATGGGAAGGCGAGAGTGTGAAAAGCGTTTTAGTGAGTAAATTCATCTTATCTGTGCGAGTTTTGAGTCTTTTTATCCGTCTCTGGTTCAAGTCGTTTTAGTTTGTTCCCCTATTAGTCACTTATGGGGCGGGGGTGGATGTCCGACGATGGCGTGCGGTTTCGACTATAGTAAACAAGAACTCCATGGTTCCTTCGATAGAACCGCGATTCGAATACAATAGCCGCGAGAAAACGGCGACTAGATATGTGCGAAATTTTATTACAGAAAATGTTGAGCTCCAGATGCTGCATTTGAATACTTTCACTTGGAATATTTTATACCTTTTCTTCAACATGATGACACGAGCCAAATATACTTCAAAATATTTATACTCCATAGCTAAGCATTGAAGTAGTTTTAATGCGAACGCATTAACTGTCCCATGGAGTGAGCCGACTTTATCAGCTTTGAAGCCGCGCCAAACGGCACCTGAAATCTTGTCTCCAAGTGAAGCCAGCTCCCAGCTAGGAAACCACGCGAAAAACCTATCCAAACGGCGCCTACTTTCCCGACCCCAAAGGAGCGGAGTAAAGCTGTTGGATTTCGGCTTAGGTCTTATTGGCTGGCGCGCGTCGGCGAGGCTCCCATTGGCCACTGTGCGTCAATTTAAACGACCGCCACCCCATGGCGCTGCGTGTCCGCGACGCAGCAGCTCCACCGCTCCACACCGAAGGTCAGCGCGGCGAGGACAGTGCGCGCGCACGACCGTCGACGCAAGTACACCGCAGACAAAAGAAGGGAGCCGAAAGAGGCGTGCATGCTTTCGCATTCACAACTCATAAGAAGTGCTTAGGTGTACCTTGCGCCTTTTTTATATTGGCATCATGCTGCGATTAAAAGTTGAAAATATTTTTAATGATAGAGATATGTTTGCACTATTAAGTAAAAGCGAGCATGTTTGTGAGTTAGAGAAGAATACATAAAAGGATAAAATATGAAGGGCGGGGATAAAAACATAACTTATCTTATTGAGTAACAACATAGAAGGACACGAAATATAAAAACATAAGGGAAATAAAAATTAATAATAAATTTCCCTTTCCTTCGTATTTTTTTCCTTTTCCCCTTTGAGAACGTTAAACACTTAGGGGGTGGGGGCGGTTCTTATATTCATTTCGACTTCATTCATTCATTTTAATTGCTCCTGCATGTTGAAATACAGTCGTTGGAGGCATGAACAAAAAGTCGACAGTTGTCGGCTTGAGGAGGTCCAGGCCCCTACTTCATTGGCAGACAGCAAAAAAGAGAAAAAATATATATGTTGTTGCCATTCTGTGTTGTTGCTAAATGAAAGTAGTTCTGCTTCCGTAACCGTTCTCTACGTTTTATCCTTTCATTGATTCGTATTTGTTTAGCAGTTTCTTTTTGTTAATTTATAAAAACTATTGGGTTTCCACTTTATGCAACGCCCGATCACGCCCCACCTTGACCCCCTTAAAGAAGATCACGCAACCCAAGATACGAATGGCCTTTGCCGTCTCAGAGTTGATACGAGCTGGAGGCAGCGCATTGTCCTTTCACTTTTCCTTAGACGATGGAAGGAGAGAGAGGATGTTATTGATTAGTAAGCGGTTAGCAAAATAGATTACACTCTTCGAAAATACAATAGCCTCGGCGCGGACAGGTTTTCTGTCTCGAATGGCTGGATGTCTCGCCGCCGTGACGTTTCCCCCTTGAATTGGGGTGCTTGGCGAGAGCCATCTATCGTCAGAGATGTCTCGGCTATCGGGCGGTAAATGATGGTGATGATGATGATGGTGGTCCTTGATTTCAGGGGCTGGCTTTTTCCTTCAAAGGCAATGCCCGGTTTCTCATTTCGCTTTTGAGTTTAGGACACGGTAAAAAACAAAACTAAAAAAAGCGACATTTAGGTGAGTGACTCTCTGTCCGAAGCGGCGACCTCATTATGTTCGGCGCACCCAGCGCTTCACTCGCAAGGGGATAGATAGCGCCCAAGTATCGGGTCCCTTCCAAACCGACCGCTCCGGTCGTTCCTCCCAGCGTGACTCTCGCATTCCTTCGCTAACCGCATCTTATTGTACCTCACCGTCGCCACGTCGCAACCAAGTCGCCAAAGTCCGTAAATCTGTTTTAGAGCGCGGCTCTTAGGCGCCCGTTTCCGGCTGAGCGGCGTCGGCGTCGCCATCGGCGTCGGCGTAACCGCGCGGTGCATGATGGGTAAATTTCAGCGCTAAGTTTAGCGGAAAATTTTCCCCGCAAAATTTAGCAGAAACAGTTTCCCTGCTAAATTAAGTGGAAAATTTTCCCCGCTAAACTTAGCGGGGAAAATTTTCCGCTAAATTTAGTTGGGAAATTTCTCCGCTCAATTTAGCGGAGAAATTGTTCTGCTAAATTTAGCGGGAAAAATTTTCTGCTAAATTTGGCGGGGAAATTTACCCATTATGCACTGCGCGGTTACGCCGACGCCGACGTCACGTGGCCCCCCTGAGGGGGATCATCTGGCCCCCTCAGGGGGTCGAGTCACGTGACCCCCCTCTCAGGGGGCAAGGGGGTCACATGACACCCCTCGGAGGGGGGTTCAGGGGGGTCACGTGACACCCCTTGCGAGGGAGGGGTCAGAGGGGTCACGTTACACCCTCGCGGGGGGGTCAAGGGTCGTTACACCCCGCGTGTGGTTTCATGTGACCCCCTGGCCACCTGAGGGGGTCATATGACCCCCTGAGGTCACATGACCCCCTGATGTCACTGTGACCCTCATAAAATCACGTGACCTCTGTGAAGTCACGTGACCCCCGTGAGGTCACGAGGGTCACGCGACGTCACGAGGTCACGTGAGCTCAAGGTTATGCCCATGGCGACGCCAACACCGCTCGGAGGGAGTAGCAGGCAGGTTGAGGAGGTGAGGAGGAGGAAGGAGGGTGTACTCTCCTCTCAGTACCCTTCCCTCCTCCTCCTCAAGAGCTGCGCTCTAATTCGGCGTTACAGGGAGTTGTAAACGGCTTTCATTTTTAGAGTGCAGTTCTTAGGTGCGCGTTTGCGGCTTTAGCGGCGTCGCCGTCGTGACCGGTTTCCAAATTTTGTAAGTTCACCGCTGTGTCAAAGTAGTTATGTTTTATGTTTATTGAGACAGCGGGATATTAGTCCGCCCGATGGACGTTGGTGCCTCCGCTTCGATGATAAATGTTGCTGGTGCAGTACCGCTGGTAGACTGGGGTATTTACCGTGCACCACGCAAAGCCATCCCCGTTGTGTCGAAATGGCGAACAAAGGCAAGATCTGTTAACATATAGCTTTGCATTTTCCTGCACATGCATACAAATGAAAACACAAAGCATACTTTTTAAATATCAGGTAACGAATCATAATAATCATGGCTGTTTTTGCATTCTTTTCTTTTAATATTTAACATTTATACTTACTGCATCCTGGGCAATTTTATCTTTTCAGCGAAAAAATCAGAGAGCATCAAGAGGTTCTTGACGAGCACACCATCTTGGATTTCACAGATGCGTTCTTGAAGGAGACGTGCGAGTACCGTAAAGACACAAACCCTCATATCAGTGGTAGGTAATCTCGCTGCTGTTCATCTCAGCAACCTCTGTGTCAAAAATCGCCGAAGAGAAGCTGAAGCTGTTCGGTATTTGCGTAAAACCACTTAGATCGTCTTAATTGGGTTTCCAGAATCACGAATATTGGGATTATTAATTCCTTTGGTGCACAGAGGTTGCAGAAATTTATTTTCAAAGTACCGCTGAAGTCCCTCCTTCCCGGGACGTTACGTCACAAAACGAGATTTTGAAATCTCCGTTCTCGTGCTTCTTCAGTACCCATCAAAGCCAAATCCACGCACTCTTCGTCTTTCCAGAAAGGTCAGAAAAAAGACAAGCTTTCAATTGCACGCGCTGCCCACACGAGCGACACGGGCTTGAAGACCGAAAGATCCTTTTATGACGTAACGATTGGTTGGAGGTTTTTCGTGTCTTCTCGCTTATAGTTCCATCTTCGGGGAAAAGGAACGTGATATGGCCGGGCGCAGGACCGAACGTTGCTTGCTCGGCCCGGCGCGCATGAAAAGGGCTCCAGTTGCATCAAATTTATGGTATAAAAATACTCTAGAATTCACCTCCAGCTCTTTGTTTCTAGAACCCCTCCAGCTTTCCTTTAGCTCTAATAACTGTGCAAGCTTAGTTCTGACCAATTTTGGTCGCAACTCAACAGATGGCACAAGCGGCGATGAAAACCCCAAAATGAACCTACTATTATGTGTTTCTCCCGTTTTTAGACAAAACTGAGCAACTTTTCCTGAAATCAGAAGCTGCTAGTTTATATATGCGATAATATTAAACTATTTAGTTTTCACAAACATTATCTACCAACTGGTAAAATGTATATTAGAACTATGTTTTTGTGTTTAAGAAGATGCTTTTTTGTTTTGCTGCAGATTCAGACATTTCCACAGAAACTCTAAACGCAAAATTTGAAAAAAGGGTCACAATATGCAATCGTGCATATATTGAAAATTGTGTGCCAGAAATTTGGATACCTTGTGTTGACACCTAAGGGCTGTATATTTGTACTACAAAACACTGTTGTCCTATTTTTCCTCTTTTTCTATTTTGATGTTTTTTGGCTATTTTCTTCTGTTTTTATGCGAGCCTTACAACGAACGTTGAGCACTAATCTTTTTTACATTCAGCACATATATTTTAAACTATAAACATGAATAACTGCTGTAAATTTCAGACGTAAAAACCGAGCAGTTTCATAGACATTAAAGAGAATATATTAATAATGTTCATTTTCGCCATAAGATCATGGTGGCGATTAGGAAATAAAGCTCTGAGGTACAGCTTGACGGGTTCCCGACAGCTTACAGCAGCAGAAACAGAGTGAGGAAATAAAACAGCAATCAAAAGAGAAACACAAATGTACAGAAAATGATCGCTATAACAACATTATAAGCACAATACTAGATTATTACAATGTTGACATATTGGGCATGATGGGCAAAAAATAATAAGCTCATAGTAATAAGAACTAAGCACGAAGTAAATAGAGTAACTGCACTAATCATCAGTGAAAAAATGGGTGACCTTTCTTCACTCAACGATAACTTATCCCCATCAATACCTTTAGCTAAATACAGATTAAATAATTTAGGAACATAGTGTTTCAGCGCTTGTGTGGCATAGTTTATTCTCGGTGTGACCACCTCCTAACATTGAGCTCCGTGGGTGGGTAACTGTGAATGGGTTTCGCGATTTGGGCAAGATTTATAAAAAAAAGTGCGTATTTCTAACTTGCTCCACTTTTAGGCTAGTGGCAAGCCTGTAATCATATAATGTGTGGACATTTATGACATGAAATATTTTGAATGAGCTTTCTGCATGAAAGTCAAACGGGACATCTCCTATCTAAGTGCTTTCTTTTGCAACACATGTAACATTTTGATCGTGCATATCCTTCCACGAAGCTTTGCAAGCGACATATCTCCCGAAACAGAGATGAAAATAAAAAAGGGCCACGATATGCAAAGCAAACAATACACGTATTAAAATTTTTAAACAAATCGGTACAACCCTTAACTTTGCCCATTTCTACTACCAAACCATGTTCGATCGAAAACGCCACCTTCCGCACGTTTTCCATCCGAGATGAATTTTTTTATTTACTTCTACATATTTGACATCAAGATGAAGGCCATTTTCTCTTCTATACAGTGGTATATTATAAATATTTTGACGGAGCGACCCAGCGTTATAATAAAGATTTAAACACCGGCTTATTTCGTCATTTTTTATGGCCGCCGTGGGGCCTCAGCCTCTATTCGCCCTTCTTTTGTTTGGCAACAAACTCAATGGTGCCGTCTATCGGGTAGCCGTGGCACACTTCCGGTCCGCGTGTATTTCCTAACTATGTAACCATCGTTCTTTCCTCTTAAGAGTGATTTACGTCTGAGAACGCTATAAGCGAATATTTCCCGAAGATTGCGCGTAGATTTGGTGTCGTAAATACTGCAGAAACCGCCGTCTAGTTAACGACCGGAAGCTGTTGAGGGCTATTTGCACTCCGACGACATCGGGTTTCAACTCAAGCAAGAAGGAGCCAATAACATTGCAAGAGCGTGTCTATGGGGCGTTGCAACAGTATTTATTACCCTCATCTGCGCAGGGGAATATCGACGAAAAAAGCTTCGGTTATGCAGCTTGACGAAGAGTACCTTCTGAAAACATAACATACTTTTAGAAAACTGTAATTAAAGTGGAAAATAGGACCACGTAAGGCCACATCTGTGGTACAATGTGTCGTCTCAAATGTAGCTCAAATTGTTACCCACTCTACAGTTTTGTGTTGTCGGTTCTTGGTCTGCCTGCTAACTTGAGCTTTCAATGTACCGCGTTCTACACGTCTCTTTGTTACGCATTCTTAAAGATGTACGTTGTTCTGCATTCCTCCAGAATGCTCGGAGAGTCAACTTCCTGCAATCTACAAAGAGAGCTCGGCGAATCATGAAGCCGAAAATATAGCTATACCTAAAGTTAAGTCTGCGACGTGACACTCAGGATACGTGGGAAATCATTCATAGTGTAACACAGAATATTCTGTTTTACCTCTAAACATATTGTCGACCTTGTCATTAACGGAGCTTACTTCATAAGTCGCAGCGACTGACTCCCTAAGTGTCCTGAGGGAAAGTAGACGTTCGGGCATATTTGAGAATTGTATGTAATATAATGAGTAGAACGCGTTACCGACTGGTGTGTTCAGCGACCTTACTTCCATGCATCCAAATTGGTTCAAAAGTTCCAACAAATCATCTCAAAAAGCCGGCCTGTCGTGCTGCCGGACGTCACGTTGCTGGATGTTGGTCATATAAGTTGCGGCAACGAGTAAAAGCGAAGGCGAGTGCCGTGCCATCGCGGGACCCCACCTGCTGGCTTCAGAAGCTTCCGTGTACTTTGAAGCTGGAGAGCATAATGCTGCAGAATAAGCGTCTGCGCCCGTGCACCGTCAGGATTGCGACGGCAGCAACTGTGACGTCATCTGGCGTAAATAAAAGACAACAAAGGTGAACGCTGTAAACGCACCAGTTGGTGACTTTTCAAGTCGCTATAGTACGTAGAAACGCCTCGCTTGAATTCGAAGTAAATTCGTGTTGAACAAATGCACACTTTATATCATTATCTCTAAAAACGCTGGGCGTATGTTTGCAGTAAAATACGCTGCCGGTCACGTAGTGGGCTTGATGGGTGCCGGCGTGGATCCCGTGAGCAACAGCATCGCCTGGCATCTGCTGAACTGTGCTGACAAGCCGAGCCTTCAGAACAGGATTCGACAAGAAGTCGACAGTGTGATCGGACGGCAACGAGCGCCCGCCTGGGAGGACCGCTACAGCATGCCTTTCACAATGGCCTGCATCTGGGAGACTCACCGTTGGAGGACGATGAGTCCAATGGGAATTCCAAGAGGGTGAACGAGAGAAATCATTATCAGCATTTTAATATAGGTTACATGAAAGCATATCCTCCGCTGTGAATGTTTGCAAACAGACGCGCTTAAATAGGTAGCCTGGCCAGCCTTGGATGAAATATTGCTTATTTAGACGTGTGCCTGGCAACCTGGAGCACGCCTTTCCAGGGCCCACAGAGGGGAAGAATCATACTTATGGTTTTTAAATTCCAAGCTAGGTGGCACAAGCTACCATATGTCATAAGGGGTACAGCCGTTAGCATTCATCTATTCATCTGTCCGGCTTGGTTATCAGAAAGTCTACATATGCCAGCAGCAAGAAGGCGGCGCCCGGAGGCCATACGTGCACACTTCTAAACTGGGGAAGTCTCGCGGATGAGCAAAATGGGTTACTTCCATAAGAAAAGAGATTAGCAGTGGACTGCAAGCGAGAGGCGGAACGAGAAGCAGAAACCAGAAGCTCCGATACTAGTGCCACTTGAAGGTAGCGGCCATACTCCAGAACAACATTTGAAAACAATTTTTGGCAACAAAATCAGTAAGTTATTGGCACTCGCAGATAAAGAAGCGCCGATAGCGTCTCTATTCAAGGGAGCGATATTCGGTGCGGGACAAAGTAGTAGAGTGAGCGTCACTGCCGATTGTTTTTTTTAAATGTTATGCTAAAAGAGCACATTGTTAAATGCGGTTGAACACGACTTAGGCCGACAGCGAGTTAGTCTCGGAACTCTCTTTACACACGGCATCGTTGGAAGTTTCGGAGAACACTGCAGTGTCTATTATACTTCATCTACCCATAAGCTAACAGTGTGGTGGTAGCTACGAACTCGTAGCTTCCGAAGTGGTGGAGCGTCGTACCGGTGTGCGGTCCTGTATCACTCCTGAGTGAAGCCCATTAACGACCATATGCTATTTGTGAGACTGTTGGCGGAAATGTCTCATGTACAGTGCTCAACGAAACGAAATGGGCCAGCGGAACGCGTGGCCTCCAGAACTTGCTGCGCCATCTACCGATAAAAGACGGGCTGCCTGGTGACGCGAGTCGCACATGCGCAAAACTGATACGAGCGCTCAGCGGCTGTTCGCACCAGGCGCGCAACCCCCGATAATCTGCGCAGGCCATGATTTTGCGGAGTGACCACGTTTATTTTTCCTCAGAGACACTGTCGTGATGATGTGCATGAGTTTATCTTGCTTCAAATATATAAAAAAGAAAAGATAAAGCTTCATTTTTTATTCCATAAAAGATTGATGAGCCAGCGCGTGTTGGTTCGAAGCTCAACGTTATTAACGTTGTACATTTTCATAAAACGGGAAGTTATTTTAGGCTTAGAGCTAATTCTACTATAATGCATTACTTATTGATGGAAAAATATCAATAGGTAATTTCGCTCTTGTTCATAGTAGTTCCAAATAACTTGTAAGTGTGTAAGCTTAAAGCATTCCACAATTATTACCGGCCTACTGTAATCATATAATACCATTGAAAGTTACGAAACGTATGTCAGGCATTTGCTTGCAGGGTGAAGGAAGTGGGCTCTACATTCCGTAATTGACTCAATTTGAAATATATATTGCCGCGAGCACAGCTGACGAAATAGGCAGCGCGCCCGTGGCCTAACGGTTATCGCGCCTGTCTTCCACGCAGAAGGCCAGGGTTCGATTCCTGGCCGCGGCCACACATTTTTGTTGACACTGTACTGTGACGTTCTGGTAAATTCGAGAACCGTCTTGCTGATTCGAGGTTACGAATGTTCTACGCACCGAACCTTCTACGCCGAATGCTCCAGAAGCCCACGCGTGTACAAAAGCGGCTCCGCGTGGCAAGCTGGGGTCAGTTTCGCCTCAGCGTTCGATCCTGCTGCTTCGCCGCTTTCGACGCCCGCGACGCTCTGTTGTTATCTTCTGTTTCATTTTTATTTTTGGGCACAAGTTCGCCCCATTAAACGTTTCAGTTTCTTCAGTTAATCCTTCGCCTCATCACATCGTCATTCGTGACATTTTGGTGGAGGTGCGGGGTACCGCATGCCCCTGCCGCGTACCCCTCCGAGGGCCCGCAGTGCAAGTCCGACGCCAAGCCCACGAAGAACCAACGAAGCCACTACCGAGATCCGGTTCAGTCGTCGCACCCAAGGCCTACGCCCGGAATTCGGACTTCTGCCGCCCAAGACCAAGCAGCCAACGAGACCGACGATGGACAGACCAGTCAATCGCAGACCCCGTCCGCCGCCACCGTCGTATACCTGCCCGTCGCACCCAAAACTCCGACGCCTTTCCACGGAGACGCCCACGAGGACATCGAGGACTGGCTGCAACATTATGAACGTGTGGCACGCCATAACGGGTGGTCAGCTGAGCACTGCTTGCAGAACCTTTACTTTTCGCTGGAAGGAACTGCAAGGCACTGGCTGGAAAACCACGAGGCTTCTTTGACGTCGTGGGAGCTGTGCAAGCAAGAGCTGAAGAAGACGTTTGCCTGCCAACACCGACGTGAGAGGGCCGAAGATCTCCTGCGAACAAGAACCCAAGGCCTAAATGAGAGCATCACCAGCTTCGTCGAGGATGTTCTCCGCCTGAGCGCCCGCGCCGATCCTCAGGCTACCGAGGAGAAGAAGCTGCACCACCTGATGAGGGGTGTGAAAAGTGAGATTTTCGGCGGTCTCATCCGAAATCCCCCGACAACAGTCGACGAGTTCGTCACGGAGGCGACAAATATGGAACGGGCCCTGCTAGCCCGCGCCAGACACTACCAACGGCACCCTGGCGTAACTACTCCGGCGACATCTGGATCCGACCTGGGCACCACCCTCCCCGGCATCCGTGACATTATCCGTGAAGTCGTCCAGGAGGAATTGAAGAAGCTGCTGCCCGCTGCCGCACGCCCGGCCTCGCTCTCCATCGCCGAGGTTGTGCGGGAAGAAGTCCAGAGAGCCATCCAACCAGAGGCTCCCGTCGTCGTGGCAGCCACCGAGGAGCCCACGGTGACTTACGCCGCAGTGGCCCGACGGCCACCACCTCCTCCTCGCACCTATGTCGCGCCGCCCCGACGTCAGTCTCCTGCGGCGCAACACGACAGACGTCACGACGACCCGGTGCAGTACGCCCGCCCGGAGCCTCGCGCACCCCGGAAGACCGACGTGTGGCGAACGCCCGACCGACGCCCTCTGGGCTTCCACTGCGGGGAAGCAGACCACACCTACCGCCGATGCCCATACCGACGACTTGGGCTGCGCGGGTTCCACCCGAACGACCCGCGCCCCCGTTATGGTGAACGACCTCGGGAGATCGACGAGTACTTGCGACGACCTCAGTCCCCCGAGCCTGCGTCCCGCCTAGAGTTCCGGTCGCCGTCGCCGCGACGTCCAGCTTCGCCGATGCACCGACCCCGACGTGAAAGCCTGTCGCCCCTCGCTCCTCGCCGGGGAAACTAGGCGCGGCAACCCCTGGAGGTGGAGTTGCCGAAGACGACCGACGCCAAGATCCTCCACGAACGTCGGAGGGCCCCCACTCGAACGCCACCAGAGACCGAAATGACTCCCCTGCAACGGTGTCCAACAACCTAAACGTTGTTATCGACGGCCTCGACGCATCGGCACTCGTGGACACCGGAGCAGACTACTCAGTCCTGAGTGGGAGGCTCTCCCGCCGCCTTCGAAAAGTCGACGACGCCGTGGGATGGACCTCAAATACGAACCGCCGGAGGGCACCTCATCACGCCGGTCGGGAGATGCACTGCTCGCGTCGAGATCCACGGTGAGACGTGCCCTGTGAAGTTCGTCGTCCTGCAAGACTGTTCGAGGGACGTTATCCTCGGAATGGACTTTCTCTGGCGAGTATGGCGCCGTCATCGACCTCGGAGCGAACCGGCTGACGCTACGAAAACCTGCTCCACCACCGGAGGAACCCAAAGCGACGTCATCCGCGGTCCGAGTCCTCGCAAACCACGTGAACCTACCACCGCGGTCAAGTGTTTTCGTACCCGTCGGGATCGACGAGGCTTTCTGCGGCGACGTTCTGCTCCGAGGGAAGCCTCCAGCTGCTTCTTGGAAGAGGGATCGGCGTCGCAAGAGGCATCGCGGAGCTCCAAGAGCGGACACACTGTTGCCCTCGTAACAAACTTCCGACAGGAGGCTCAGCACCTTACGAAAGGCACCGCCGTGGGTCACGCCGAGGAACTCGCGGACCCAGCTGCAATCGCCGGAATAGCAGAGGACCTCCCTTCGTGGCCCCACAAGACAACGCCGCATTCGCATTTCGACATCGATCCAACCCTGCCTGCCCCGCAACGACGACAACTCAGTGACCTTCTTGCCGAGTTCAGTGAGTGCTTCTCCACGTCGTCAAAGGTTCGCCAAACGACGGTTGTGAAACATCGAATTATCACTGATGACGACGCGCTTCCCGTCCATCGGGCGCCGTATCGTGTATCTGTGAAAGAGAGAGAAGTCATCCAGAAACAGGTCCAAGAAATGCTCGACGACGACATCGTCCAGCCCTCAAATAGTCCGTGGGCTTCACCGGTAGTTCTGGTGAAAAAGAAAGATGGGACTCTTCGGTTCTGCGTGGACTATCGTCGACTCAACGCCGTAACGAAAAAGGACGTCTACCCGCTGCCACGCATCGACGACACTCTGGACCGGCTGCGCCATGCCCGCTACTTTTCGTCGATGGACCTGAAGAGTGGGTACTGGCAGATCGAGGTCGACGAACGGGATCGAGAGAAGACTGCCTTCGTCACGCCGGACGGACTGTACGAATTTAAAGTGATGCCGTTCGGACTCTGCACAGCACCGGCGACGTTCCAGCGCGTAATGGACACCGTTCTTTCCGGCTTGAAATGGCAAAGCTGCCTCGACTATCTCGACGACGTCGTGGTATTCGCAAGTGACTTCGACGAGCACCTGAGACGTTTGCGAGCCGTGCTACAGGCTATCCGGAATGCTGGACTGACACTAAAGCCGTCAAAATGTCAGTTCGCTTACTGCGAGCTCAAATTCCTAGGCCATGTCGTGAGTGCTCAGGGTGTAAGCCCTGATCCTGCCAAGACATCCGCTGTTGCCGAATTTCCGAAGCCATCAGACAAGAAAGCCGTAAGAAGATTTCTTGGACTGTGCGCTTACTACAGACGTTTCGTTCGCGATTTCGCCACAGATTTCTGCACCACTCACGCATCTGACGAAGGACGACGTGAACTTCCAGTGGGGGGAGGAGCAAGAACAAGCGTTCAACGAACTGAAGGGAAGACCCCAGTCGCCCCCTATCCTCGGACACTTCGTGAAATGCGTTTTCGTACTCGCGTGCACGTTCGCGATTACCTGCTTGTAATCCGTCCAAATTTTCAAACAACGAATCTTTGAAAATATTTAAGCAGGAGAGGTGCTTGACGTCGCTGCGGAAGACGCCATTTTCTGAAAACGGGCGGGGTACCCATGAAGCCCGAAAACCGAGCGACTCTCCCATAGTTGGTGGAAACCCGACACGGACTGAAACGGAAAACAAAACGAAGTAATATACTTTATTTTTACGTTTCATTGAAAACGTACCTTAGTTTTGTCAAGATCTTAACACTGTTATCAGTTACTAGCTTCGAAGAGGCACCTTTTTCCAGTTTTTAGCTTTTTTTCAAGGGACGCACTATTTTAGGGGGCGAACGCAGGCATCGTAAACTGGTGCGATAGCTTTGACTGTGTAGACTGTTGCAGTATAGAGGTTTGATCTGCACAGAGATGGCAACCTATTATGCATCATCTATTAAAATAAAATTAGCCGTATGTATGGCCATCATTGGATGTCCCTCGGACTTTCACTGAATCTCCAAATGCGGACATCTAGAAGCGGATGTCCACAGTAAGTCCGATGGACGTCCAATCGTGGCACTGGATATTCGTCTCTTTTTCGGACGCCAATGGACGTTCAAGGTTTGCTGGAAAGGTTTTCCCCGTGTTTTTACTGCCGGAGGAGACCGACCAGCCGACGAAGCCGATTGCGAGCAAACAATCTTCGCAGAACCCTGCCGGCGCCCCCGTCGTCTACCTGCCCATCGCTCCTTGTACGCCGACACCCTCACATGGTGAGATTCGTGAAGACGCTGAGGACTGAATCCAACACTACTGGCGCATGGAACGCCATAACGGATGAACAGCTGAACAGTGCCTGCCAAACCTGTATTTTTCCTTACAGGAAACGGCGAGGCACTGGTTTAAGAACCATGAGGCTTCACTTACGTCATGGGACAAGCTGAAAGAAGAACTTCGATGGACGCTCTCCAGTCAGCACAGACGGGAGAGAGCCGAAGTCATTTTTCAAACGAGGACGCAGGGCCCTAGTGAAATCGTCACGAGCTATGTTGAAGACATCCTACGTCTGAGTACACGCGCCGACACTTACACGATGAAGGAAAAAAGCTGAAGGTTCTCACGCTAGGAGTAAAGGAGAACATTTTTAAAGGCCTTGTCAACCTTCGAACAATTCGTGAGGGAGGCCACGAATATCGAACGTGCTCTCCAGGCACAAGCCTCCCGCTACCAGCAACTACCTAGCGTCGTTGCTACCTCGTCGTCATGCTGCTACTTGGGATCCACTACTATAAACGTACGCGAGATCATCCGGGACGTCGTCAGGGATGAGCTCCAAACGCTGCTCTTCGCTGCTGAGCACCTGGCGTCATTGTCACTCACCGACATCGTACGCGACGACGTACAGCGGGCCTAGTAGCCTGAAACTCCCATGAACGTGCCAGCCCCCGACGTGCTGCATCACCCCGACGTGCTGCATCACCCCGACATGCTGCACCACCTGTTCATTGGTCCCGCCGAAAAGCCTTTCTCTCGTGTCTCCCCGGAAAAACTAAGCGCGGCAACCCCTGGAGGTAGAGTTGCCGTAGACTGACCAAGTAAACAGCCTTCAAGAACGGTAGAGACCTCCCACTTGAGCGACGCCATGCATGAGAGCGACGATTCCGCAACGGCGTCCAACAATCTGAACATTGTTATCGACGGCCACGACGCATCGGCACTCGTGGACTTCGGTGCGGACTGCACCGTAATGAGTGAGCACTTTCTCAACGCCTACAAAAAGTGAGGACGCCATAGGACGGATCTCAAATACGAAACACCGGAGTACACCTCATCACGCCTATTGGAAGGTGCACTGCTGCTGTCGAAATGCACTGGAAAACCTGTCCAGCCAAGTTCGTGGTGTTTCAGGAGTGTGCGAGGCACGTCATTTTGGAATGGACTGCCTGTGTGTATACAATGCCGTGATCGTCCTTAGCGCGAACAAGTTGATGCTGCAAAGGAACGTCCGCGTCCCACTCCCGGAGGTATCCAAAACGACGTCGGCCACTGTCCGAGACATTTGGGACCACGTGTACCTGCCACCGCGGTAGAGTGTCTTTGTGCCAGTCGTGAACGATGCCGTCGCCCGCGGAGAGGTTCTTCTGGAGGGCAACGTCCAGCTGCTTCTTGAAAAAGGAATAGACGTCGAAAGGGGCGTAACAGAGCTGCAAGATGGACGCATTCTGGTCCTTGTAACGAACTTTATACAGGAGGCGCAGCCCCTCACGGAACACACCGCTGTAGGTCCCGTCGAGGAACACCGGAGTGCTACAAAAATCGCTGAGATCACCGATGAACCCGCGCCATTTCGGCCTTAGAGTACTCTGGCGCCGCAGCTTGACGTGAACCCCAAGCTAAGTGTCACGGAAGGACGACAGCTCAGGGACCTCCTCGCCGAATTCAGCGACTATTTCGCGATGAAGTTGAAAGTGCGAAAGTTGGATAAAGTCGAAAGTGCGAAAGTTGGAAACATCGCATTGTTACCAACGAGGATGCGCTTCCTGTGCATCGGTCGCCTTACCGGGCCTCCCCAAAGGAAAGACAGGTCATTCATGAACAAGTACAAAAGATTCTCCAGGATGATATCATTCAGCCTTCAAGCAGCCCGCGGACATCTCCAGTCGTACTGGTTAAAATGAAGGACGAAACACTTCGATTCTACGTAGACTGCAGGCTGCTCGACGCCGTGAAGAAGAAAGACATGTATCCGCTTCTCCGCATTGACGACCCACTAGACCGGCTGCGCCACTCCCGATAATTATCGTCGATCGATCTGAAAAGTGGTTATTGGTAGATCGAAGTCGACCAACGACACCGAGAGAAGACTGCCTTCATCAAGCCCGACGGACTGTACAAGGTTAAGGTGATGTCCTTCGAACTTTGCGTGGCGGTGGAAACATTCTATCGTGTCATGGACACCATACTGGCAGGTTTCAAATGCCAGAGCTGTATTGTTTACCTCAACGACATATCGGTATTCTCGGCCAAATTCGACTAGCATTTGCGACAATCTCGGGCCGTTCTTCAAGCAGTCAGTACCGCAGGACTCACCCTCAAGCCGACGAAGTGCCATTTCACCTACGGCGATCCGAAGCTACAAGGCCATGTTGTGAGCAACGAAGGCGTTCGTCCTGCCCATGAGAAGACTCGCGTCCTAGCGGCATTTCCTCCGCCCACAGACAAGAAGGTCGTTCGAACGTTCCTGTGACATCAAGCGTACTATCGGCGGATCGTTCGGGATTTTGCCGAGATTTCTGCGCGGCTCACGCACCTCACGAAAGACGCCTTGCACTTCGAATTGGTAGGACAACAACAACAGGCCTTCGGTGAGCTAAAGCAAAGACTCCAATCGCCACCGATTCTTGGCTACTTCGGCCAATCAGCCAAAACAGAAGATCACACAGACGCCAGCAATACAGGACTTTGCGGTGTGCTGGTCCAACGACAAGAAGGTACTGAGCGCGTGATTGCCTACGCAAGTCGGACTTTGTCGAGCACAGAAAAGAATTACTAGACGACCGAAAAAGAATGTCTTCTGGGACATCACAAAAAATTCGCCAGTACGGGATCTTTTTTCGAGTGGTCACCGGCCACCACTTGCTGTGCTGGTAAGCGAGCCTCAAGGACCCACGGGACACCTCGATCGATGGAGCCTACGGCTGCAAGAGTACGACGTGACCGTAGTCTACAAGTCAGGCCGGAAGCACAGCGATGCCGACTGTCTGTTCAGTGCCCCCGTCGAGTAAGCTACCGGCCGCGTCCAAAACGGCAGGTAATACGACGATCGTTTTCTTGGGGCAGTGAGCGATAGCGGCATTGCAGCGCTTCATGGGACGATCCTGAACTGCGCGTGCTGATCGACCACTTGAAGGCACGAGGGGTCACGATTCCCCGAACATTCTCAAGTGCCCTTCCAACATTCGCCCTCCAGCAGGCTATCCTCTAAAGAGAATTTCGTAGAGATCAACTCAACGTGGGTCATCGTAATCTCTACAAGTTTCAGAGAAGATATATTCCAAGCCTGCCACGACGACCTTACATCTGGTCACCTGGGCTTCAGCAGAACACTTGCACGTATTCCAGAAAAATGCTATTAGCCCAAGCTCCCCAAAAGGTCCACCTCGACGTCCGATCGTGCCGCGAATGCCACCGACGAAGATGGCAGGACTCGTGCAGCCGATCACTCCACCACTACGCCTTTCCAGCAAATCGGAATGAACTTGCTTGGACCGATCCCACCTGTGGAAATCGGTGGATCATCGTTGCGACAGATTACCTTACAAGGTGCGCCGAGACCAGAGCGCTCCCGTCTGGAACCGCTGCGGGAATAGCCAAGTTCTTCGCCGACGCCAACGTCCTCAGGCATGGTGCTTCCGAAGTATTGATTACAAACCGAGGGTCGTGCGTTTTTGACACAACTAACTCAGAAGATCCTCCGTCTGAGCCACACCAGCCACCGTCGAACGACGGTGTACCATCCCCAGACAGACGGACTGATAGAACGGCCAAACAAAACCATCACCGACATGACCGCCATGTACTTCGACGTGGAACAAAAGACGTGGGACGAGGTCTTAACCCTGCGTCATGTTTGCCTGCAACGCGGCAGTTCAAGAGACCACTGAAATAACACCTTTCCAACTGGTAAGTGGTCGGAAAGTAACGACCATGCTGGACTCGATGCTGACCCACGTGCCAACTGATGATTTGAGCGACGACGCCCAGGTGGTTGCTCAACGGGCCGAAGAACTTTGCCAGCTCCCCCAACACCAAATTCAAGACCTGCAGCGTGTTGACGCTGACCCGTAGAACCTTAGTCGTCGGGAAGTTCCCTTCCAGCCCGGTGATAAGATGTGTGTGTGTACACCCATTCGTCGCCGCATCCTCAACAAAAAACTGTTGAAACGGTACTTCGGGCCGTACTAGGTACTCGTGGCGTCGGGGAACTCAACTACGAAGTGGTGCCCGACGTAATAGAGGCATCATCACAACGCCGACCACGACCCGAGGTGGTTCACGTCGTTAGACTCAAGCCGTTTTACGCCCGGTAGCACAGAAAACGTTTTGTTTTCAGAAGACTTTTAGCTTATCAATATTTTGTTTTGTTCTGTTTTGCATTGGGGCGATGCGCTGTTAAAAGAGGGAGTATTGCCGCGTGCATGATGAGAAAAATACGCTTCTGCGTTCATCTAAAATATATCGCGTTTATTCTTTCCTTGAGAGTGTACATAAGGACGCCAGAATGATTTTCTGTTGTCAGTCTAACCCTAGCTTTTTGCCGAACATTCTAGTTATAATATACTAGATGAAGAATAGAGTAGATAAAGAGCCATGCACCGTATTGCCGATTCATCCGCTGATTCTCTCTCACGATAGCCACCTGTTACGCCGATGTGCAGTCGGTTAATGCTGACACTGCCGACGCTCGCTGCTGCTTTCTCGACGTGCGGTTTTCTTTTTCGTTTCTGGCACAAGTTTGCCCCCAATAAAACGTTCTTTTCAGTTAACTATTAGTCGTCCCTCCGCATTATTCTGTGACAAGATCTGATTGGGAGGAGGCTATTGAATTATCATAAGGTACGGTGGTGATGGCGTTTCATTGGTATCGGAGTCTTTCGAACGTGTGAAATACCCTGGACGGCTGTTGCTCATGTTCAAACGTTAACTCGACATCGAATGAGTGCTCCCCAGTGTCATTGCACAAGAACCTTTTCCAGCTATTTTTTTTATGTGCTTCATATCTTCAATAAAGAAGCCTGGGTGTTGTTCCTCTTCTGTTTTTGGGACTGCCAAGCCTGTACAAGATCCACTACTTCAAATATTTTCTGTGCACTCGCTATACAACTCTGGATGACCGCCTGCTCTTTCACATAGGATTTGAACAATTCCCACTTGCAAGCATCCATGGGCTAGCCTTTTGACATAACAGTTAATTGCTTACGAATCTGTGTACGGAATCTTTTGTCTTCTAATATTTTAGTGTTCAGCTTCCAAGACCCCATGCCTGCGGCAAATCGAGAGCGATGGAGTTGTTCTTCGAAATCAAATGAACACGAATGTACAGCCTGATAGATGAGTGGGCTCTGCGGTATACTGAATCTTATCACTGTTGAATTATCTTGAGATGTGTATAAAATCAGTTTGTGCGTGAGCACAACCTTGCTAGTGCCTGAACGTGGGGAAAAACGGTTCCATATTTTCTGTCAGATCTAAGGGGTCAAAATCATTAAGAATCATTTTTATCTCCACAATGATATTATTACCTTTACATCGAGAAGTAGTGCTGTCCTTTTCGGACAGCCCGCGGATTAAGACCACCCGCTAATGTTTTTTTACTTGCGGTGTCTAAAAGTGACTGTAAGCTTTTGAAAAGAAATATAAACGATCGACACGAATGTTTGGTGGATATATTACAATACTTTTAACTAATTCACCCCTAAATAAAACGTCTATTGCAACCGTGTGACCACTCGGAGCTACGTACCAGCCAATTAAACTGCATTCACGTGAGGATTTTTCTTTTTTTTTTTTTTATCTCAAGAGAGTGCGAGGTAACAATAAAATATATCCTGAATGTAGATAACAAGTTCGAGTTCTTGCTCCCTCATTGAAATATTGGTTTTCTGTAGACACGCAATGTCTACAATGTTTTGAAAGAGGAGCTCTCTGAGCCATCGCTTACGTCGTTGATATGTTAGGCTGCCCACATTAAAAGTCCCGATTTTAATGACACCCTTTCGAATCATCATTCATAAATCATTGTAGCTAATGGAGCGATGGGAGGAAGTTCGTCTTACTTGCTTTACGCATCCTGAAGGTCACGCGGGATCTGTCTGAAAAACTTTATTACAGATATATCAGGGAGGAAGTTTGAGGTTGCCCGGAGGGGGCCACGTCTCACAAACACTAGGTTGGGTCCTCAATACAAGAGCCCATTGCCGACCGCCGCGGCTCGGGCTCAGTCGACCAGGGCCTTCCGGCTCGCCAGGCGTCGGGCGAGTTGGATTCTTCTCCTATGTTTAAAGCTTTGGGATCTAAATAATTTATTATCGTTTCTTTTTTTTTTTCATTTTCATCCATGCAGGAGTGAAGCCTGGCTCAATTGGGGCTTGCACTTCTCCTTTTCGTTTTCCGAAGGCATTGTTCTCGTTGGTTTACTCCATTTTAGATGCACCTTCTTTTCTTCGTTTTTGTCCTTTGTTTGCTGGTCACGGAGAAGAACGACGGATGAGATGGTTTTTGGGTCCTTCATGCGTCCTCTCTAACCGAGCATTTTGTTGTCTCGGCTTTGCTCTTCTCAGTCAGAGTAGCTCTCAAACTTGTTCTTGTCAGAAACCACGCTGGAATCTGCTATGGACATTCGTTTGGGTAGTCTCTTCTGCATCCAGCTAGTCTTCGGTAGGAATCTCGACACACGCGTTTGTTCGGTTGGCGTAAGTTGGAATGCAGTCTTCGGATCGTGACCGAATCGCCGACATGTGGTGCTACAAGGAGTGCGGCACTGGCCTCTGAATTCACCTATCTGCCTGCAGCGCAGAAATTGCGGTGCTCTACCAGGCATAAAACCTAGAACGTTTTTTCCCAAAATTTTGAGCTGGCGCGGAAAGCTGTCCGCAGCCACCCCATCATTCAGCTCGTTCGAAACAATCCATGCCGTTGTCTCCACGAATTTATAGCCAGAATAATGACACTTGTCTCGGACGATGGTTTTGACTTTTTCGAGCGCAGGTAGGGCACTTGCAGTGTTAGCGTCTGGGATGCTGATGGGTACCCAGTGTAGATTATTTGAGAGCGCAGTCTTGCTAGCGCCATAATTTAGCACTTGATTTTCTTGACTTGCATTTGTCGAAGCTGAAGCAGTTTTTCTTTTGCTTTCGTTGGACGCAGTGTGAGCAGCCATAAATAGTTGTACTGGAAATCTCCGAGTCCTTCCATATCTTCTGTGTTGACTACTTTTTTAGAGCAGAGCCAAAATCGTCGATGCAAAATGGTCGGGCCGATGAATCGCCATGAAGGCTCAAAAAGTTTAAGCAACTTACCGTGGGGTAGTCGTCGCAGAAAGACCTTGTATTTTGATGCAGTTCTTGCAGACAGAGCAGACGCAGATGCGTCATTCGTTTGAGAGGATTCTCGGCTAGTAAACGATTTCAGAAGATTCTTGGGTGGCGGGCTAGCAGGCGCACACGCGAACGGGTTCTACCATTCTGCACAGCCCTGCACGTCACGCAGGATCACAATTAAGTCATGCTAATAAATATTATTATTATAATTATTATTAGGCTTGGCCGTTGAGGTTACCTGGAGAGAGCACATTTTCAACGCGGCTGTTCGCCTCGCAGTCGTCTTCGAACTCCAGGCCACGCATACACGCTTGCAAGGCTCGGGAACGAGCGGGGTTTATATTTAGCTCTCGCGTTCTACTCTTTTTCTTTGGCGGAAGTTGCGAATGACGAAAAGCCCTGAGAACCGCACGTTTTTCGAAACAATAATATTAATAATTCTAATAATTTGAAACACCCCAAGAGAGCTCGTGCACCGCAGAAAGGCAACAGCTCTTCTGTGATCGACTCGATACATAGCTTTGCTCATGTATGTGCACAGATCTACCTATGTTTATTCTCGCGCTTATATTTTTCGTACAAAATCTTGTTTTTATGCGATGTCTGCTTTTCTTCCAGTAATATTTTATTCTTTTTTCCTAGACATCTTAGGCGACCGGTCGTTTTTACCAATAAATAAAATAAATAAAGAAATATATAAATAAATAAAAATAGAAAAAGGACTTGGTGCAAATAGACGCGGCACAAAATGATAATGTTGCTTCCTTCTAGAAGACGAGTTTTGTTCTCAATGAATCATTAATTCGGAGTCTTGCACAATATCTCCAGTAATCCATATTGCCTGTCTGTTCGGCGTCGATGCTTTCCTGCAGTATTGTTAAACAGTATATTGTCCATGTCACTTGGTGGAGCTTTCATTTTCTCGGGCAATAGGGATTACTTAATTAAAACGTTTGAAATTACGGGTTGGTCGTGGTAACAACCATACTCGGCGTTAACTATTTTGTACTACACTCTCATGCGTTGTCTTGCGTTTGATTTGCATGCCCTCGCTCAACCTGCCATAACAGAGTTAAAGCATTGCAGAAGCCACGCTAGCATCGACAACGTAGCCCGAAATAATTGCCGCCGGGTTCATAGCAAATGGCCTGGCATATACAGGTTGAATATGGTCACGACCTTTTCAGCAGCGAATCCACTCACACGTGAAGTGAAGTAAATAGTACCATTATAATTAACCGTGCAGAGCACTTTCTGATGCGGTCTGAAACGACCTCCTTTGGGATTGCTTTGCAATGCAAGAAATCAAAAGAGAGCACATCCCAGCCTTGTATCAACCGCGCAATAAGGGATTCATCCTCCAGGTTCTCTCGACGAAAAGCTCGAGATTTGCAATGTCCATGAAGCGAACCTCTTCCCACATCTGTAACTGATTCACCTCCTCTATTTTTTCTGCTTCCTCATGCTACGCTCATGCCCAGATAGAAAAGATAATAAAGAAAAAGTAAGAAATAAAATATAAAAAAGCTCTGCTTATGCACGCGTTGAAATGCCATGCTCATTTCGCGCGTGCCGTTTTTTATGCGTGCTGGCTAATCGAACGCACACAGCCGAGCTATCCTGAGGTCCCCTGCAAATCGTCAAGCACGATTCCCAGGTGCCGCAATGTCGGAGGACTCTGACGGTAAGCTCCAAAGAGAGGCGACGAGGCAACTAATAATGCGAGTAATGATTGTTATCGTTAGTTCAAACAGCCCAATGAAGGTTACCTTGGCTTTTGGCCGACACGCCTGAACCGCCACAGAACCTTTGAGACTCGCGCAGCCGTCTTTGGCAACGTTCAGACGAGCATGTGTTGTCCTCATCTTGTCATCTTGTATATTTTATCTGGAGTTCAGTATTTTTTTTCTCGAATAAACCGAAAAACACTTACCGGTAAACTTTTGTCCATTCGGATTTATCCCATAAACTCCAAATGTTGATGCCCCCCCCCCCCCTACTCAAGAGAAAAAAACTATATTTTAGAATTAAATTTGACCAGCGCACAGACTAAATGGTTCTGAAAAATGCCACCACAGTTAAATTTCAAATTGTCAACAGCGGCCTAACCACTTATCTCGTCAAGGTTCATTCAGGAGAATCGGTCATTGTACTTTAAAATCACAACAAAGTCCACTGCGTCGGTTTTCAATCTGGGTCATTTAGTTGCATGATAATGGAAATTATGCAAAGTGCACGCGAGCTTGACAACAATAACGATATTAATCCCTCTACAACGGAACGAGGGGGACAAAGGACAAACACATCTCCAAACAGAGCTAGGTGACTGGTGCGCGAATGAATTGCATTATAATCATAACCATTAAATGCAGGACATTCACCTTTGTTGGTATAAGACTGGCGGCAGCTGTTAAAACCCGTTTCCTCTACTGATTTCTAACTCCTGGTTAGCTCAGTTGGTAGAGCACACCACTGGAAATAGAGAGGTCCCTGGTTCCATACCAGGACAAGACGGAGTTTTTCAGTCGCGCACCAGTCACCTAGCTGTGTTTGAAAATTTGTGTTTGATCTCTGTCCCCGTTGCTCCCCGTCTCCATGGAGTAAGGTGCAACCCCACCATCCATGACGTTTTTATGCTTTTTCGACAGTTTATAACTTTCTTTCTACGTATTCTACAAATATAAAGTTAATGTCAAATTAAGGAATTGTTTTTCAAAGATACTTTGATGTCTCGACATTACGATTATTTTCAGCTGTTAGTTAATTATTCAGCTTTTAATAGACCACAGTCTCTGATATTAAAACGAAATATATTTCTCGAGTTATAACTACCCATTGTTCACGATATTTTACGTGAGTGTTCGGTTGGATATAATGAGTAAAAAAAGTAAGCAACAAACTGTACAGATAATGAATATTTTAAAATAAAAAATAAAGTTTAAAGTGGTATTTTTGGTGCTATAAAAACGTAATCACGTAAACTAATAAAAATTACGAGATATTAAATTACGAAGCGTCTTTCGATGTTACATTTTGCAAAACTTCCATATATGATATATTCCAAGTTAAGAATCTTATTAGACCTCAAACTTTTCCCATTCAGTTACGGCAAATTCCAGTTTCCTAATATAAAATACAGATGGCGACACGTGTTCAACAATAGCTGGATGTGCATTTGGCCTCGTGTGCCGCTTGGAACGCCACGTGAAAGACAGAAAAAGCGCCAGATGTCAGGGTGTCAGGAGCCTGAATGCTCGCAGTGAGAGAGCCACGAGATGCCAGAACACCAAGCTCGAGGCTTCGGGTGCTCCACAGCCGCGTTTGCGCGCGTTCTACTGTGCGTCCGTACACATGCCCAACGCGATCCAAATGAAATGGGCGCCATGAAAGCGATTCCGCCATTTGGGATTCCGCCACGTTTGCGAAAACATTTTAATGCTTTTATCACTTGCAAAAATAATTTTCGCAATCAAACTATGCTTGTCGGAATGATTGGACAATATTTTGATTCAAAAACCACCTCGGTGGCTCTTAAGTGTCAATGATAATAAAACATAACACAAACCATCGGAACGTTTCTGTGTCTCTGAGCCAAAGCGCTGGCCCATGAATCCATGTTTGTCGGGTTTAAATACCGGCCGAGGTGACCGCAATCTGACGGAGGCCAATCTGAGATTTCGGTTGCACGTTAAAAGATCTCCAGTTAGTCAAAATAAACCCGCAATATTTTTTTGTTTTATTGGGGCGTGTTAGGTGATTTTTGTTGGTTTGGCTTGTAAAACCTTAACATCTGGAATTTTTGCTTTGCGTTACCTTAGTTCGGAGCGCAGCCAACGCTACTGGCTGATGAAGCCACTGTAGCAACGCCCAAGAGCGCGAGGTCAAGCAGTTCGTTCTCTTTTTGTGTCTGTACGGTCGGGCTAAACTAGAGCCACTAAATAAGCTACGATTCATACAAATCTTGGTGCTTAAAATTATGATTGTCAGTTATGTGAAGCTTTATCTGAAATCACAAGAAACGTTTTTTCGTCCTCCACAAAGGTTTAAAAAGTTCGCGAAAGCAATATTACGTGAGCTTCCTAACACCGAAACTAATGCTGATGAAGTCGCACTTTTGAATCATGACGATAGGTAGTTGCGTTTGCTTTGTACTAACCACCAGTATGGCGGTGCCCGCAACATGTATCGGGGAAAAGAGTGCCGATAGCTCTATGCGTAGTTAATTTGGTTTAGCTCACTAGGCTAAACCAAGTGCGGTGGGGGATCGAATTGGCCGAGTGTGTTGTGGCACCGCAGATCAGAGCACGTGGAGAAATGCGCGAGCGCGAGCTTCGTTCAAAGCACGGAGCTCACACTGCAGAACCTGGACTAAAGCCCCTCTATGAGTTTGCGTTGGTCTTTCAAGTAACGTCAAATGTTCCAGTACACGAGGCGCGTGTCTCGAGCGGCCGTTGGAGGCAAATGGCGGCGAGGCGATAAAATGACTGGCCCTTGGAAGCGAATCACGGTGGAGCACCCGCTCGTGGCACGTGTCTTGCATGTTTCCACAACAATGGTTGGCGGTACTTGTAAAAAACGCCTTTATCAAGGGGATTTAGCAGGAACCCTGGGTTCAGTCGCCCATCTGCATCCTACCGTCGTGCGATCGTGTACCACATGTACTGCGTAATGCACGTTAAAGACCCCGAGCTAACAGTTGTACTGCACTGGCATAGAATTTATATTCTACAACGGGTAACAATGTCGCCCTACGAAACTCCTGCTCTCTAAATAACAACGACTACTTTTGAATGCGCGTTACATTGCATTTTTAATGTGTGTGCGCTTATTCGCATTCCTTTTTTATTTTTTTGGTGTACATCTTTGATTATGCGACTCTTACTTATGATGAAACAGGCTTTAGTTGTCGGACGCCTGGAAAAATATTATATAAATAAGAAAGTGTCACGTTAACGCAAAAGACAAAAAAACAACTTAGGCGAATTTAATAAAAAAGTTAAAATAATAAAAACGATTATAAGTGTGTTTTAAAAGGTTTGAGCGTACCAAAATCTATAAAAGCGAGCTCCATGCTTTGAACGGTGCGCTTGTTCACTGGAAGACTAGTTCAGGGCAGCATGCTCGCGCTTGCATATTCCGCTTCACTCGCACGATAAAATCAAATACTTTACTGGTAATGTATTCGGTGAAACAAAAGCTTACATTCTGCATATGTGCAATGCCCTCAGTGTTCACGTGAATAGACAATCGTTTATTATTATTGTTTTCGTTTCTCACTGCGATTCACCTCATGCTCTTCTGTGTGCTACATGCATTAGAGACCAAGATAACCCAAGAGCATTCTATTTAGCGGGTTGCTAAAAAACCTATGCTGCTTGCCACGTGTGCCACAATCAATACAAAATATTCTAAACTTCACATGTGGCCGCTTGCGTCAGTAAACAATATTGTTTTTCAAGAACAACTGCGATTGTATGAAATCACGGGGAAAAAACTCGTTCTTAGCACGCGACCGTTAGCATGGAGTGAATAATCATAATCGGCGCCGAGATGATTGGTAGCTGTCAGCAGGTGGAGTTTTTCTATCAACCCAAAGTTAGAATGTTTTATTCTTTCTGATGTAAGCAATCAGGAGACAACTTTCACCAAATCTGAGGATAATAAAGTACTATGAACATTCAAACATTACGGCCTGAGCAGTATATGGGTACAAGCTTTAGCTTTCGATGCACCCTTAACTTTCGATACGCTCAACGCTAGTGTAAAATGTAGCGCTGTTTCAGTCTTAATGAACGTACCATGTGCTGTGCTTACACTATATTTTATACAACGTAAAACTCTACCCGTTTGCATACTTTTCATTTT
Source organism: Ixodes ricinus (assembly GCA_037355805.1). NCBI lineage: Eukaryota > Metazoa > Arthropoda > Arachnida > Ixodida > Ixodidae > Ixodes > Ixodes ricinus. The sequence goes on from JAZHYW010001248.1 coordinate 62,894, forward strand.
GGCAAACCACTACTTGCGCGCATAAATCACCAAATTAAGACTTGTACATTGCCTAAACTCCGTGAAAAAGCAATCCACAAACCAAGAATCTTTGCCTGGCATGTCATTGCATTTATCACAGAACTCGTATTAAAATTATTTCTTATCATTTATTGCTGCGAATTAATTTTAACCTTTGCATTATTTTATTATGACTCCCGCACCAGTCGTACTTTGGCTTTACCAAACTCAACATCTGAACCTGAGGGTCAACTTCCTCTGACGTATGGGGGTGGAGTCCTGGTCCGGATGGTGTTCGCTGAATGACAGCCCCCGGGAAGTTGATAAAAAAGTAAAAGTTGCTAGATCCCCTTGAACAGATTACGACGTTGGTTGCCTTTATGGTGGCCAGAGTGGCCATGTTTATTACGAAACAAAACAACAAGAACTCAACAGTGAATTAAAATCCCAAAATTAAACCTATTACTTTTGTCCCCAGTCTCCCAAACTCGAATCAAAGCCAATCCTCCGAGAATATTCTTGGCGCTCCTTTTGTAGACTAGTAGGGGCCTCCTATCCCTAAGGGACCGACCAAGCCCTTCAAATTCCACCACTGCCACGCGGTACACTGTTACCCAATGGTCGGCGAGCTGTCAGCCTGGCGCTCCAACCGCCGAAACCAAATTCCTTCTAGAGTCGTTCCTGCATTTTTCCCAGTCTGGCAGGCGCCGGCAGCTAAATTATTACATCGGATAAAAAGGAGCAATTTGACACTAAGCGGCGAAACCCTCTATACACACTCGGTTAAAAGCCAGAAGCAGCTCCAAGCGTGGGTTCTTCCATGGATCTGTCCGTACCGCCTCCGGAAACCCGAGACGTTTCTAAAACAGCTGTGCAACGATATTAACGTTGAAAGAATTGGCATCTTCTACTTTTGACATTGTTTATCTTGTCACAAAGAACAGAAAACACACCTCCTTCCTTTGAAATGTTGCGATTCCGCCGCGTAATCGCGAGGCAAAAATTAGAATATTCCCCGACCTGCAGCCGCGAGCGGCGGCCATGAGAACCACGCGGCATGACGTCAATGGGGGTCATGTAGAACGATAGCAAGTTGTGCAAATATCTACTCGATAAAAGGTAACTTTTCTATTAGTATTCTCGTTCCAACATACCTATAAATGCGTCAAAAACCTGGTATCATCGACAAAACTTTTATGATACGGAGTTTTAGTGGCGCCATCTATCCTCAGTCCACAAAACCGTCAGCTCTATCTGCTACCGCGAACAGCCGCCAGAAGCCGGAGGGGGACGGGTGCAGAGCCGGACGGGTATGGCCGGACCCGAATGGGACTTTCCTCCTTTCACCATATTGTGCGCGCTGCGCCAGCACGTGGTCACGCGGTCGCGAGCGGATGAGTTCTCGCTGCTCACTGATGGCTCTAGAGAGATTGCTTCACTGGAACTTCGCGCGACCCCCATTGACGTCACAGCGCACGTGACTCGGAGGGTGGAGGAGGAGTTGAGAGGTGCCGAAAAGCTCAATATTTTAAAAATAAAAACTAGGACATGCCGGCAAAAGCGTTTTTGTTCTTTACTTTAGAAAGGTCGAGACCCCAACTCCCAAATTCTTTAAGCAAAGCACTGAAATTGTTGCACAGCACCTTTAACGAACGCGGGGGAATCTCTCCCACCTCGGTCGCGATGGCCCCGCAAATGCTCCCTCCAAAACGCCAAAACCAACAATAGAAAGTTAAAAAAACAATGCCGACGCAGCTCTAAAAAGATCAACTTTTTTAACAAAAACAAACAACAAGAAACCTTAGTCAGCAAGCAGGATTTCTACATACTTAACACTTAGTGTACATTATTTGTGTTTTCCAGTCTCGTGGTTTTGGTCAAAATAAGCACCCAGCTACCTAAATGAGACAAATGACAACCCCCCCCCCCCCAAAAAAAAAGAATTATTTTATTTGTTTTGATTTTTGAGGTATTTAATTCCTCAAGCTAGAATTTGGGAAGCACGTATATTACGTCATCACGTTTTTCTCGAATTCCACAAAGCCAAACACATGGACAACAAAAGGACCGGGCCGTCATATAAATTTGATCACATTCAAAAATGCGTAATTGGCCACCGAAATCCGCGTGGGGTGCTAACGGCGCACAGGCAATCTTATATTTTTCAAAGCGTCGGTTGTTTTGTTGTGAATGTGTCTCGCCATTCGGCTCTGGATGATTTTCGCGTTTTGTTCTCACCAGATTTGCTGGAGACGTGATCTGGGAGCGTAGGCGATTGGCCCCCTTGCACGAGAACAGGCGCAACCGTGCGCGTTCCAAAGAAAGCTCGCACAGAAAAAAGCAAGCAAAAAACCAGGGATGTCAATTTCAGGATATAGAAAAATACCCCACTGTATCGAAGCGCCACCACACACGAATTTCTCGCATTGATGTACAGGTGTGGAAGGGAATCCCACCGCCATCTCTTGGTTCAGATTCACACTAACCAAGGGTGGGGTTGCACCTTAATATAGTGTTCCTTCTTTACGACTTACTTAAAATAAAGACATTCTGAGCTGCGTTGTTATTTCTTGAAGTGCGTAAAGTAAAACTCGGCAGATTACTTACACTGATGTGATCAGATTTTTAAAGCAGAGCACTCGTGGAAATCCACTGGTCCTGGTATCAAACCAGGGACCTCTCCATTTCCAGTAGAGCGCTCTACTAACCTAGCTTAGCAGGAGCTAGACGTCAGTAGAGCAAACGGGTTTTATAAGCTGCCACAAGTCTAACACCAACAAGGGTGAACGGCCTGCATTTTAAGATTATAATTATAATGCAATTAATGCAAAGTTGAGAGCGAGCTGGACAAGAATCATTTTGTACCCCTTGCTCCCCATGCCCAGGGATTACTGTCAATCAATCGTATCCAGCTAGCTTAAAACTCCGCATGAATTGCATTATCTGGCATCCGTATGTCTGACGTGCTATGGTCAAATGACAATTAGCTGTTAGACTCTACCAAAAACAAACGGATGGTGTGAAACAAACGCGGTTCACGTTTTGCATTCAGTGCTCGCTAAAAAGCGAAAAAACGCAGAAGTACTGTCAATGAAAGGAACACCCGTTGTGCCGCGTCGCAAAAGAGCTTTGACTTTTCATTGCTGGGACTGCTGTTTAAAGCGGCTTGATGATCGATGAACTGTCACTGAGCAGAATTTCGTGAACCACTGGAATGACCCAGCCATTTGGTTCCTGCTTGATTGACGAAAGAACCTTCGACTGCAAGATATAAGGTGTTCTTTCAGGCTTTACCAAGTTGTTTAAACAAAAGGCCTGAAAGCTATATTAATGCAGTATGTCCAGGTGAGTTATACGGCTTGGGCCGGGGGGCGGGGGAAGAGGCGGGGGTGGTAATTATATTATAGAGGGCTAATCGTCACGATGAGTCTTCTTATTAACTCAAATTCGTCAATTACATTTTTAATCAGTAAAAATAAACATGGTTTCAAATGTATAACATTCAGAGCATCATCGAAAACCACTCGTCCAGCAGTTTTTATATGAAAACATATGTTTATTTTCAAAGATTAAAAAGCTAATCAACAGATTTTAGCTATTTACTCTACTTATCGTAACGATTACTCAATATTATGTACCACAGCAGTATAGACCGACACGCGGGCTTGACGTCACGGAACTGCGGTGGCGTTGCAATCGCTCCTGAGCCGGGTGGTGTGGGCAGAAAGGCGCACGCTTTGCATGGGCGTCATAGCGTTTCGGTGTGCCGCAAAGCTGTCTAGCCGTTAATTGCAACGAAAGGTACAGCAAAAGTAGCGGAGTGAGTTTCCAGATGTTTCCGGTGGACTCTGAAAAGCGCAGAAGGTGGATAATATCCGTGGATTGAAAAGAATGGTCGCCTCGCTAGGACGACCTTTTGTGCGGCAAGAGCTTTATTTAAGGCAAGTGTTGATTTCATTTCGATCTCCGTCCCGAGGGTTGCTTATGTGTAGGGAACCGTCGTCTGATCGAGACCACCCTGATTTGTTCCCGGTGTTCGCGCAAACAAGCAAGTGTTCGCATCGCACATACAGCTTGTCAGCGCGGGCCAAGCGCCTGCGTCGAGTGCGCGTGTGGCGCCTGACAGTGCCTGTACGCGCGCTGACAAAGCGAAAAGAGGCATCGAGCTCGCTGCAAAACAAACAAAGCGCCATCGCTTGTCGTGCCTTGTGATCATGAGCGTAAGGAAAATATCATTCCTTGGCTTGAAGGACGCTGTGTGTATTTAATCAAATAATAAATACACGTTCGCATACCAACAGTCTGCTGATCACGCCGGCAGAGCAGAAACCGGCTCGAAGAAATCGTAGGCCTCGAGAGACGTGTACACCTGCATCGTGGAGGCCGAGAACTGGTTTGGCGAAAAAACTAAAGAAACGACGACGTGAGTCATCGACGTCGGTGGCAGAAACTTCACGTCGGAACTCCAGCAGGCCTTGTTTACTGCGTACGGATCGTCGAAGGCAACGCCGTCCACGCACAGTTTGTCTCAATATCGCTGCTGTTCAGGCTCGGGCAGCGAGCTCAAATAGTCGGGAATAACATTCGACATGCGTTTGCAGAAAATACGACGCACAAATAAATCTGGAAGCGTCCCTACAACGCCAACAACGAGCGCACGTCACACAACGCAATGACGAAAACACGGAGAGCCTGGCCGCTTCTGCCCACATAGCTTCTGGGCATGCGCGGCCTTCCGGCCGTGTTGGTAAACAGATCCGCGCCGCGTGTCTGTCTGTAACTGCCTTATACAAACCTAATAGTGTAGATTTCACAGTATTTTTTTATTTTAACAAATTTCAAAGCGCAGGATTCGTACTTTTTATGTATAAAAAGTCAACCACTTTTTAGGAATAAGATCTAGAAGACAATGGCAATAGAGAGGAGAGCTGCTTATCGTTACACACGATTCTAACCGGAGGCGGCGGACGACAAGAATACAAGGGACAAGCACGCTCGTTTCAAACGCAGCTGAATATATCTTTCTTTTTTATATGTGTTATTGGTATGTTTAGACAGGCTTGAACTCGGTACGCCTCAACGGGTGACCTGTTTCTCAGCTGTATATGATAAATATAGCCATTCAGTGCAACCGCTAACCTGGGGACTTAAACTTGCACCGACCAGTAGCAATTACGAAAACACATGACGGTTCGAAACTCCTCCAGGTCGAAACAGGCATGGGCTGGGGATCGAACCCAGAAGGTTCTGCAGCGCAAGCTTCCGCTCCCCGCTCTGTGCTGAGACGCGTGAGCCCACTCGGCCACCGATACCCCTGAACAGATTTTGTTCACACATCGTGTTTTATACGACACCCTCTCACCCAATCTCCCCGAGTTTTCACACGTTCACACATCCATCGTCACACCCTGTATAACACATATGTTTCAAGACTCAAACTTCTCTAACAAGCCCGTATCGAGGTATAAAAAACACAATATTTTATAAACTGGTCCGCTTAACTACGAAGGAAAACCCACTCAGGTCATTCTGAGCCTGGTACCATTGGATGTGTTATGGAGAGTGTGAGGATGGATGTGTGAACGTGTACACAAACGGTAGAGTTCGTGTGAGAATGTGGCGTATAAAACACGCTGTGTTAATAGCTGAGTTTAAAACGTCTGTGTTTGCCCCTTGTCCCCATGTCGTATCGTCGTCTTCGGTTAGAGTCATGTATAATATCTACGTGCCTTTTGATCCCGCGAGGCATGGCGCTACACTACCAGCTCGCTCATCCCTGTATATTTTATATGCACTCGGTGTGGACCGTTTGTGTAGTGAATTGACGGTTATAGACCTGTTTGTAGTACAGGAGAGTCACTAAACCGCGCTCTATATAAAATATGTCGGGTTCTTTTTTTCCAGTAAACGCGCGGTAAGCATTTATTATTTGAAAGCATAAGTATTGCTCCGTCAGTGTTTAAGTAAAACAAATAATAAATAACTGATAATAAAAGCGAGATGAGCAGCGTAATATACACCTGTTGAAACTAGTTTTTTTAATTGCTTGTTTTGAGCACTCACCAGTTGCGGTTTTAATAACCATATATTGTTTGACAATAACTCAACTGGTCATGTCATGATAGCGGTTACGGCCCAGCGGTGATGCATATAACGAACCATTTTAATTTTGAAAGCTTTCTGGTATTACTGAGCCATGCAGAAGGCAAAGAGACCATAACTTTAGCCAGGTTTGTGCTTATTGAAGCACAGTGTTCAGTCACTGTATAAAACAAAAATAGATTTTAGGAGTACTATAGTTGACGTAGTTTTCCCTGTGAATGTGAATACTTGTTTTATTTCTTGTCCCTTACACGCAAGGTAATTCTTAATACGGAACACACCTCCGCGTACGTCTTTGACATCATGCATACATATGCTTTCTTATGTCACGATTGCATGAGTATGAATAGAGAAGTGCCAATTCTGTCATTATTGAATATGACAATTAAAGCTATAAATGAATTTCAGAAGCAACTGTCACTAGACAAAAGAATAACAAATAAGCTAACCTTTCAACGTAGTTCGTGTTAGCTTTGGATCGAACGTTATTGAACTTTTGTGAAACTAATGCTTTTGAATTTACCTGTTATAAAATATTTGAACTTCAGTGATTCATAAAGTATTACAACATATTGCATATATCAACTAAGTAGAATATTATTAGTCTTGACCTAGCGTGTCGTTGCTTTTTCTTACCGTCCCTCTATTCAATCTCTTTCCAACTTCATTTTTAGATCATTCACTATAATCTCCTAGTACTTGTTCTAACGCTTCACTTGTGCAAGATAACTTTTCTGTTCAACGTGTATTATTGTTTTGTGGAAATGTAAACGTCATAAATTATTTACGTGTTTTATTCGAGTATGACAGCGCTCCAACAAAGCCCCAGATCGGCATTTGTAAAGAAATAAAACAATGGTGTACTTATGAGCATATTTCTCGCTCTATTTTCTTTTCTTTTTTTTTTCTCCAGAGATTTTTTATTTAAAGTTATTTTTTGATGTGTACATACAAAAATGATTTCATGGCATTGACGCTTTCCAGGGAGACCAAAGTCGTTCCGAGCGCCATCACCTACCTGTGCTTCTGCGTCGTCACTTCCGGTTTTCCCGCCGTGCTGATTGGCGTCGTGGTCATTCTGACCTACATCTTCGCCGGTCAGTCAAGCGTGGCGCCATTAGACTGCACTTAAGTACCGTTCACACGCTTGCCTTGACTCAGGACCGAGTTCTAAAGTGACCTTTTACGTCGAGAGAATACACTGGCACGCTGGCACCATCTATGAGGAAACACTGGAACTGCATTTTACTAGAGCCATTGTTTTGCGCTATTTGCGAGATAAAATGTTCGTACTCTCTATAAGAAATGGTCGTTTATCACATTGTCAAAAGCTTTTACGAGCCAATAAAAAAAAATATAATAATGCGCGGAAAAAGTAGAGCATTTACGTAAATCACCAGCGTTCCACGGCTACCTATAGATGCCGCCACGTTTAAATTTCTTGGTCATAAGCACTCGCTTGTGTCTGAATCTGCCTTTAGAGTTTCGTGAAAGGAATGTGCAAGTCGTTTTCTTCGCATGGAAACTAAAAAACACGAGTCTCTCCGAATAGGCCCTTAGCCCGGAAATTACGCTCCAAGATCGATTTTTCTGTGTACCGATACAACAAAGCTTCATTCGATACAGTGTTGAGATGTTTTGTGCGACTTGATTTCAGACGAGTCAGAACTCTTCTCCACCCGTCACTGTAAGAGAGACACCGCATTTTTACACTCGGCAATGGCAGGGGTTATCTGCTGTCTAAGGGGTCACAATTGTTTTTATTCTTTGCAGCAAGCACATTGAGTAAGTATTTGTAGGGTTCCCTATTTTCGTATCACAGACGGTACTCAAGGTTCGTTCTAATGCATTCAACGACACGCTAACTAAGCCACAAACATAGAACTGGGTGAGAGCCCAGCCTTGCGCCGAAATTTCGTAGTGGTTCTTCGGCGAGTGATAAGAGGAAGGGAGCTATGGGCGACGATGTTACGTTCGCTATTAGCGGCGAGATGTTTTGGTGGCGCCCTCCTGTGGTTCCCTCTCGTGACGTCACTATCTCGCGAACAACAAGTTCGACGGTATTTGTAAAGTGCATGGTGGAACCTTGAAATCGTTGCGCTCTTAAACCAACACTGCCAACCCCGTCAAAATTGAAGCTCATACATGACAGTTATTTCTGTCGAAGAGAAAACCTTTGCTGACGTCATAGTCAGCATTCGGCAAATCGTGAAAGGACGACCACAGCGACGCTTTCTATCGCGCACGTCGCCAATAAGGAAAGGTGTGCCGAGCAGGAAATCGAATGCATGCCACCTGTTCATGACGGCGCGGCAAGACCGGCACATCGGTACCCCACCCTCCATCGCGTGGCGCTCACGCGTGCGATCTCGATGAATTTTCGCAGGTAAGATATATTGAGCACCACGGAGTAAGATACACTCTTTAGGTGAGGACACGGCGGGGCTGAATGCGCGGCGCGGGGAATCAGATCGCGTTCGTTCGACGGGCATCCGAAAGGCTGCATCATTCTGCGGCCACCGTGCCCGCGGCTGACAGTGTCGCCGGCGGCCAAACAGCGAAACTGTGGAGCGAAAACTCGTTGCCATGACACCCCGTCACCGCTTTCTGCAGTATGCGACAACATCGATAAGCTCTGCGCGTTGGCACGAGGTGCACGAGCCCGTACGCCCATAAAGCCCCTATCCGGAAAGTGGCCTACATTAGAAATGCTCGAGGCACGTGCTGCGCACTGGAAACGCATGGCGTCAATCTAGCTCATGCTGCGCGTGTGGTAGGTGCAGTGCACGTGCGGCACGACGAACCTGTACTTGCTGACTTGCGTGCCCACGGGTCGACGAGTCATCTGCCGGCGCAGCTTGAAACCATAGTGAGAGAGTGAAAAGTAAACTTTATCGGCACGTCGTGAGGAGCGCGCTGTCCTCACCTGAAGAGTATTATCTTACACCGTGATAAGCACTGAGGGTTCCACAGGTCTGAAAAATCGACCTAATGGTGCAGAAACATGACATCTTAGTCAAGAATTTAACTAACACCTCAAGTCAATATACTAAGTTTTAAAATTGATATTAGAGTTAATATAACATTTAAGACAACTCATTTTCAGTGTGGTTTACATTGCAAGTTTTTCATCCATATTTTTTCCTATACGTAGTTCACAAACCACCAATTGAAGCCAAATGTCTTTGTCCTCCGGTCAAAACGAGATCATTTCCAAAAATATTAGGATTTTTGGGGAACAGATAATAATAACCCTTTAAACGTTTGCCTCTCGGATTTTAAGCCTCTCTTTCAGATAGAGGGGAGCAGCTAATGTCCTTCTAGATCTTTACTTATAAACGAGAGGGCCCCACCGATTGTCGCAGGCTAGTGTTGTCAAATATTGAACACGAACGAGACAGACGTAAAGGCGATGCGACATTAGCTTTACAAAAGAAAAACAAGGAATGATAAGAGGTTGGATTCCACCCGAGGAGGCTCGGCGTAGATGTGCGTCCTGCATGGGCAAGTGGAGTACGAGACGCTCTTGTGCCCCACGCGCACATTACTTGAGTACACAATGAAAGGTTTCACGTCACGCCCCTTCGCGCAGAAATGCATCGGTACTGGGTCCACAGCCCCAGTTTTGTCGTCATAAAGCGGTGGCACGTGGAACTACGCAAGAACGCGGAGTACTGGGTACGCCTATCCCTATAGAGGGTATTCACTGGACGCCTTATTTGAGGGCGATGTTGAGAGCGCATGCTCCGAACGACCTCACACATTAATAGCCTGCTACGAGCGGAAATTTGAATGGTGCGGACTGCACTTGGCGAAAGAAGCGTTGAAGTTCGCCATCAGCTCACTCAGCAGTCACGCACACAGGTATGGCCACCAGTGAATACTCCCTGATGGGGGCGATATATTTTTGTGGCTCCCTCCTGTGGTACCCCTTTCCTGACGTCACTACCCTGCGAACATAAAGTTTTACGGTGCTTTTAATAAGCATTGTGGAAACTCGCGATTAGCCAAATGCTGACGTCATAGTCAGCATTCGGCGAATCATGGCAGGCCGACCACAGCTACGCTTTCCATCGTTCACGTCGGCGTATTCACTGAATGCCAAAGTTGAGGGCGGTGTTTTGAGCGCATGCTCTAAACGAGCCTGTAAGACAGACAATCTTGATGGTGCGAAATGCACGTTGCAAAAGAACTGCGGAAGCTCGCCGTCAAGACGCGCCCTGCAGCCGCGCACTCGAAAATGGCCTCCATTGAATACTCCCTATTGCCACCATAAGGAGGTGTTTGGTGTTATGTGTTGAGTGAGAGACTGGCGCTTATCAACTGCTGGCCATCCGAAGAGCTCGTGTGCGATCAGACGAAAGCCGGGGCCCGATCCGAGTAAACTTATTTGCAAGTGGTCTCTTGTCCCCACCACATATCAAACATTTAGGACTCAACTTTATATTTCATGGTTTTTTGTTAAGACTGGTTCAAAGTCTTGCGCTCGGCTGCTTCCGGGGGGGGGGGGGGTTAGGCAGCCTTGTGCCTCCTTACGACGAGAGTTCGCTTGCAGACAAATGCAAATGTGATAGGCAGACCTTATACTCGCTTGAAAATCAGATTCTTTTTCATGCGTGATTTAGCTCGCGGAAGCAATGTGCATTCTAGCGTAGCAGAGTCAACGTTGTTGTTGCCGTTGGTAGGAAGTAACCGCCCCGGTCTAAAGCAGAAACAATCTTACTATACCTCGTCCCACCCTACAATAAACTTAAACAATAAACTCATGGCAGGCCGACCACAGCTACGCTTTCCATCGTTCACGTCGGCGTATTCACTGAATGCCAAAGTTGAGGGCGGTGTTTTGAGCGCATGCTCTAAACGAGCCTGTAAGACAGACAATCTTGATGGTGCGAAATGCACGTTGCAAAAGAACTGCGGAAGCTCGCCGTCAAGACGCGCCCTGCAGCCGCGCACTCGAAAATGGCCTCCATTGAATACTCCCTATTGCACCATAAGGAGGTGTTCGGTGTTATGTATTGACTGAGAGACTGGCGCTTATCAACTGCTGGCCATCCGAAGAGCTCGTTCTCGAACAGACGAAAGCCGGGGCCCGATCCGAGTAAACTTATTTGCAAGTGGTCTCCTGCCCCCACCACATACCTAACATTTAGGACTCAACTATATATTTCATGCCTGGGACACTGGGCAAGCATGGGGCACAATCCTTCGGTTTGTTCTAAGGTTGGTTCAAAGACTTGCGCTCGGCTGCTTCCGGGCACGTTAGGCTGCCTTGTGCCCCCTTACGACGAGAGTTCGCTTGCAGACAAATGCAAATCTGATAGGCAGACTTTGGATTCACTTGAAAATCAGAAGATTCTTTTTCATGCTTGATTTAGCTCGGAAAGCAATGCGCATTCTAGCGTAGCAGAGTCAACGTTGTTGTTGTTGTTGGTAGGGAGTAACCGCCCCGGTCTAAAGCAGAAACAATCTTACTATACCTCGTCCCACCCTACAATATACTAAAAGCCAAAGGAACGGGCACCCAGGTCCAATCACAATTCAGCTACGAACCACGTGTTATCCAGGCGTGCATATATGTGAGACTCGATTACTGATAAGCAAGTTGGGGCAATATATCACGTTATTTCTAACGCGCTCGTGATTGAGCCTGGCAGCATGTAACTTTGGCCTTTTGTTCATCGTAGGCTTAGGCGATATTTAATGACGTCATATGTAACTTTCTGCTAACAATAAAAAAAACCTAGCTCAGCAATGTTTTCACTGTCGTGCTGTGACTGAGTGAATTGTCCACCTATAACACAAGGCTTTTCCGCCCGTACGTCATCACTAGTGACTCGAGGCAACGCCGCCTAGCTTGCGTCAGCCTCGCCAGCGGATAATGCGGCGCCTCACAATGCGAGACCTCAAGACCACTGACGATGACGTCATGGGTAGGCCTTGTCTTCTACGTGCTATTGACTTGACCAGTATTCTTGAGAGGCCGCGAAGCCACTCATGTGGAAGCCCCGAGCAGCTGCACCAAGTTAAAACCCCAAAAAGCTTTACTCAGCTTCCGTCGGCAAAGCTTGAACGCTACGACCTTCTCGAGACAATTTTGAGGCGCAGAGCTAAGTGACAGCTGTCTCTCCGCAGGAAAAGCAGACTTGAACAATACGTGCTCATGGGCCGTTTGTTCTACTGTTTTGTTATTAAAAAATTATAAACCAAAAAACACTTGGGAAGGTTTGGGCTCGTAGCTGACATTTGGCCAGGACACACCTACTTCAGGATCTATTCATTGCACTTATCTCTAGTAATCCATTGTTCAAACTATGCTGGGACCAGACATGTACACGTTACCCCAAAAAAGTAACTAAATACCGTTACGCGTTACTCGCTCAAAAAGTAACTAAATACGTTACTCGTTACCGATTCTCAAAAGGAACGCGTGAGTTACCTCAAAAGTAACGAGTTACTTTCCACGTTACTTTGACGACCAAATACACAACTGTTTTTGTTTCATGGTTTATTGTGTTCTTTTTAGTAGTCATATGTCGAAGTTTTCATCAGTTACGTTTCCCCGCTTCCTTGAAAATACATCTCCGGCGACGCTGAAGCGCCGTTCTACTGACGCGCTCGAAGGAACGGCAGTGTTGTGCTTCAGGAATATCTGGTGAATCTTCGGGAACTACGCCTTCATTGAGGACAGCGGATAATGTGTTATGTGCCTTCCCGCGTTTGCAACCTCCGGGTTTACATTCGGTCCGTACCCGGTTCTAGGAGGTTCAACCAACGAACCTTATCTGTTCGTTGGGTGAAGGACATTCCCAGCAGTAGAGTTAAATACAGCAGCGTTTATCGCTGGACACACCAGTCGAACTGTTGGACTGACGTGTTCGGCATAAATGTTGCTGCACTGTCATACTGTTTAGTGATTTTTCGGGTTGCCCATCTGCCTTTGTCGCGATAGAGGCATACTCAGGCAAGAATAAAAACAAGGCCGTTTAAGCGGTGTTGTACACGTTACTTCTCAAAAGTAACGAGATACCGTTAGTCGTTACTTGGCCGTAAAAGTAACTAAATACCGTTACTTCTTCCTTTTCTACAAAAGTAACTAGATACGTTACTCGTTACCGAAAATAGTAACTAGGTACAAGTAACTCGTTAATTGTAACGCGTTACGTACATGTATGGCTGGGACAAATATAAATATTTCGTGAAAGAGCCAACAAATATAGCTTTTGTTTCAAACATTGTATTTTGCTTCATTGTATCTGCTTAACTACACGTTCCTATGATCTTCGAAAATCCAATTGAACAGCGTAGCAAAAACAAAGAAAAATACATCGAGAAAGAAAAATGAAGTTGTCGCAGTACTTGAAGTAAGACTTTTTTGCACAAAGTAGTGTTTTAAAGCAATACCAGTGAGTGTAAGTGATGTAACACATTCACACGGTATCGCTGATTAATTTGGCATCATGTTTTTGTTTCTGTTAATTGGCAGGCCCAAACATATTACTACGTAAGTCTTTGTAGAACGAAGTTTCTGGGTGACCTCTCTTTGTGGCGAACCGTCTGGTCAAGGATGTCATACGCATATGCTATTTTGTTCTATTCCTGATTCACTGGGACATGTCATAAGTATACTTCAAGCTGGTATTTCCACCAATATATATTAAAATGTACGAAATAATCGTGTTCGTTGCTTAGCCAGCGCTTCCAATGAACGCTTCCACAAAGTATCGAACATAGTTGGCAAAACTAGTTCAAACTCGCAAAGCTCAAAATAAAAAAAATAAAAAAATTACACAAAACCGCATCTTTTTGTTGTTCTTAAAATCTACCCACTTTTCCTCGGAACACTCGACACATATAAAAGGCAGACGAAGGAATGAAAAATAAAGTGCCTCACTCTGCTCCCACTTGGTTTCAGCTTAGGTCCAGACGCAGCCGGAACTACGAGTTGATGATATCAATCAAAGAGCGCGCCATCGTGGCGTTCGTCATGCTTCTGTACGTGTTTTATAGCCGCTGAACAAATCATCAACAAACAAATGTCCAGTGACTTGCTCTTTTGACACTGCTTCATTGGTCCCATTAGCTTATAGCTTCGGCTGTGTAAGGGCGTAAGCTGAAGCGAAGTATACCATTAGAAGCCTAATCTATTTGAAAAAAATCAACAAGGTAAAAAACAATGAAACACTTAAAAAAAGCATTTAAAACAAAAAAATAGTTAGAAAGATTTTAGGCGAAGGCCAAGCAAGCAGAAGGCTAGAAAATCAGCGGCTGTTCTTTAAACAAACTAATTTGAATTATCTCTGTGCTTGTTTCTTGATTTTCGTTGCTGTTCCTTCTTGGCCCGTGTTTAAGCTGCTGAGTATGAGATGTCCTTTTTGTGGTATGGAACCTGCACTAGGGAAGTAATGACGGCACGCTCTGTCGACATTGTACCGATGAAGTGCGATTCCAATACTGAAGCACTCTAACACGTGCTCCGCGCTGGTCTCCGCTCCGCGAAACGATATTCATTTGGAATGTTTTTTTCAGCTTGCACGAGCTTACTGTCACTAATGGGTCCGAAGTATACTTTTACACAACACCAATGAACTTATTTGTAGCGGTGTAATTTCAAGCATAAAATTAGCGTTTCCTTTCAATCTCTCCTTCGCCAAACTTGATAACGTAATTTAGAAGTCGCAGTGTTGGCATAGTGCTCAAGTTACAATATATGAATGCGGCTCATTGATTTGACCTGACATAGAAATAGCTCGACAAGCATTCGTGTAGTTGGCTCTTGTTCAAACTCCGCAAAGACGGTAATTGCCGAACCCTATAACACTCATGATTTTAACCCGAAACTGGGGCAGAAGGAGAAAAAAGTAACAGGGAGACGTTGCCAAACCCTGTTACTTTCTCTTCCACTGTAAAAACAAAAAAAAAACTGTTTTTCTTCTTCTGCCTCAGTCTCGGGTTAAAATTATTATTGTAAACTTCCACCAACTAGTAAGTGCACTGACTTTAATTCCTATAGATCCTTTTGTCAGGCCGCCGCCATCTTGAGAATCGCGGCGCCGACAATACCGTATAGCGGTTTAAAATTTGAAATACCGGCTGGTTCTGGCAGCACAGTAATATGAATAGGCAACGATGTGGCTATGAGAAGAACGTGGCTACATTTTGCTAAGGTTGGCTACAGCACCTTGGCTAGAAGTTGGTCGGTTGAATCGAGTTGACTGATCACAGGACGTCCCCTTGCTTTCTCGAAAGAACCAGGATGAAGAGAGCGGGTTGTTTTGATCAACGTTATTGGAACAACTCAGTTCTGAAACTCCGCTCCGGAGGGGGTCCCTTTGCGTGGCGCCTGTATGAGGTCGCGCGCTCCACATTAATACTCGCTATCATCATCATTGACGGCGCGGTTCTGGCCTTTCTTACGGATAACAGCAGCAGACAACTTTCAAATTGTTTCTGCTGCTGTTGGTAGTCACATTTTTACTTTTTACTGGCGAAAGGGCAAAAACTAACCCAAAACCATGCTTAACCTCGAAGGGAGTCGGGACTCAAAAGCAGCCGCTGAGCAGTAGCAGACGAAAACGCGTGGATTAATGCGCCACCTAGCTGCAAAACAATCGGACACGGTTTCAGACTCCCTCCAATGTACAGCGTTTAGGGAAGTTCCATACCTGAGTTGATCTAGTAACGGTGGTTTTGATTGAGTTTCCAAAACGAAGGTACATATAAGCAGTTTACTATAGTCTATGTAGAAAGGCTCTCGGAATTTGATACCTGCTTCTCGATTTGTCAGACGTAGACGTTTTCATACCATTCACTTGCCATGAAGCATTAGCATACCTCGTCGTAAAACTTAATCGGAGCACCTGATCCGGGTTGTAATCGGTCCTCTTGCCGTCGACGAAATAGTCGTGAGCATAAACAGGACGATGAATCTGATACAAAGGAGTCGCGATTCACTCTCGCAGTCGACTGAGTTTATCAAAAGGAATCTTTGGCGAACATGTGTAGGTCAATAACATTTCAGCCACACTCTCAGTGCAGCTTCTTGTGGCACACTTTCAGCAAGTGTTCTTATGCTTATGCAAACGATTTGAGCATCCGACGACCGCTCAGTGATAGCGAGACAACCGTATATTTTTGTTAATTAAAACACGGTATAAACAAGCACTCGAAACTAACTGACACACGAAGTTCGTTTCTAAGCCGTTTCGCACATACCCTTGGCGGTTGCATACCCTGCGTCAGCGGGCAATCCAACAAAGTCGTATTTTTCGCGCACAATGTGCGATGAAACGAAAGCTAAAGCTGTAGCGCGGTGATGCAATGCGGGAGTTAATGGTGCCGTCACGTATAGCTGAGGGCCGTAGTTTTTTTCCATAGCCGTCGTGGTTGGCGTCTTGGATGCCACTGACCACTGCCAACGGTGATTAATAAAGTAAGTGGGTAGGCGTGTTGAAAGTTTCTAAAACCATCCAACATTACGTGTACCAACTGGATACTGCCAAAGTGGGATTCGCCTAACGCGAGAAATGTTTGAAAACGAGCCTTTCAAGAATGCAACACGATGATCCGCCCTTCTTTTGCGCAATTCTCGGCCGCACGCCAGGGCTGCTCTCTTCGCTTGTCTTCGCTCGCTTCGCGCGGCACGGTGGACGGGAAGTTCCAACTTTCCTCTCCTAGGAATATTTTTTTGCGCGCGTTGCAAAGACAGGGTACGAGGAAAAATCTTTGCAAAGTGTCGCTCATAAAGCTCTCGCTTTAAAATGTACCGGGTTTAGAGTACGTCAGGTCCGCGCTGGTATAATAGGGAGTTTTAGTAGACCGTGTTTCCCCTCCGCTAGCCCTCCGCTACGAAGAAACCGCCACTGCGCCTGCGCGCCGATGGCCTTGGCTGTAGAGTTCCGGGTAGCGGAGGGGCTGAGCGGAGCGGGAAACACGGTCTACTAAAACTCGCTGACGAGGTTATGCGAAAAAGGTTTTTGCGGAGCGCAACTTCGTCTGCTTGTTGCACAGGGTTGCAATGACCTCAGAAAGCCCGAGCTCTTTTTGGCTGATTGGGAAAAATATTGGATAGACCTCAAAGTATCTAGCATTGAGGTCTGCCCACCATGCTTCCAATTTGAGTCAATCAGAAATAGACGTCGTTTTGACGTCGCCGCAACCCCTGCGCAAGAAGCAGATGACTTGCTCTCCGCATAGACGATGACAAGCATGGCGCCTCACTGGTGCCCCATGCGTGCAAGCATGTGTAGAGTGCGCGTGAACGTAGCTTTGGCCAGCTTGCAATTGCACATTTTACTTACTCGTCGGCATGAGCAGAGACATGACGGTGACCAGATGCCGTGCTTGCAATCGTCTATAAGAATACCTGGAACCCAGCGCGTGTCAGTGCTTCGCCAAACCCAGGCGCAGCTATGATAAACAGGCGGAACACAGAAGGCTCTAGATCACATGGCCACCTCTCCTGCATGCAAGATCAGGGGGAAAATGCTGCTTGTTTTCCTTTCTTTTTGCGACTATCATTGCACGGGGAGGAATTCAAACGCATGTGTCATGGGTTGTAAACGTCAGGGATTCAATGTGGTATTTACGCGCTCAAAAATCGTTTCTACGCCCTTTCAAAAACCCTGAATTACTCATTTTCTAAGTGAGAGCTAAAAAAGGAAATAAACTGTTTCTCTCTAACTGCACCACCTGACGGTATAACAGGTTTAATTCAATATAATCTAAAAAATGAGGGCCGGAATTGGCCAAACGTTTCTTTAGTTCTTAAAACCCGTGAATGACGCTTGGCGTTCCTTCCACGCACCGAATAGCATTGTCGTGCAAAGCAGCAAGACACGTGTCACGAGTGAGCGGTTGGCCGCCATTCGCTTCCAAGAGCCGCACGGAGTACGCGCCTCGTGCATCCTCGCTACTTCTGAAACGAAGGCCAACACATCTAGGTGTTCAGTCAATACATTCTAATAGAGAAAGCCTATCCCATTACAAACGCCATCCCTAGTGGATCCGCGGAGCTAGTAAGCAGCGCTCCTTGCATGCAGTGTTTCTGGACGAGCACAACGCTAGCCCGCAGCGACGAGACGGACCCGTGTACAGTCTCGTCGCTGCGTAACTCGGGGAAGGTGTCCACTAACTATCACTTCATTTGTTGGCCTGTGATGTGATATTCAGACGTGAAAACTTTGCTCACTTAAAGTGACTGTGTACAGTTTACTCGTTACTCCCTAAAACTAACGGGCCTCGTAACTGCGATTCGAAAGGCACGCCTTACCTCAGCTGGACATTAAAGGCCTGTTCACACATGCAGCGGAGCGCTACAAGCGTAGCGCTAACCTCGCGCTAAGCGCGTGCTGACGGGAGCGTTCACCAGCTTTGTATCTCACCGTCAAAACTGTTGCTCATGGCAGACGATAAGTAGCTGACGGCACGTGAGGAGCGCTACATAAGCGCTTCGCTGCATGTGAGAACCGGCCTTAACAGGTATACTTACTCGTTGCTCAAAATCTGTCGTTTTTACGAAGTGGTAGATGCTTTCAATATTTGTCGTAGTTAATGACCTGTTACTTTTTAACCCATTAATTCGAAGATAAACTGCACTGACACATCTTGTCCCCATAATTTTAAGGTCTACCTAGCGGTTTCTCGTCGTGCAAATGACAGGGGAAAACTGGGGTGAAAGCCACCACCCCCTCCCCCCCCCCCCCCGAAAGTAACTATTGTCACTTCTTCAAAGAAACGAAAATATGTCATGCATTTTCTCTCTTACAGACAGTGGCGTACCAACTTGTTTTTGGGGGGGGGGGGGGGAGGGGACAAACCAGACCCTCCCCCCCCTTCCACAAGGCCGGGGGCGGTGCCCTTGGTATCTCTTGGGCGCCGCCGGCCAGTGTTTGCCTTGCCGAGGGGTGGCTGTTTCAGGAGGGGGGGGGCAAAACACATGCTTTGCCCCCCACTCTGGGAACTGGGGGAGCCAGTACCCCCTTGCCCCCCCCCCCAGGTTGGTACGCCCATGCTTACCGACGAAAACTAGATAGTTTTTTTGTGACCGCAAAAAGTAACATGGTGCAAGTACCGCGTAGCTCGGTCATGGCTAGGTCAAACATCCTCTTTTTTCGGAGTATTAAATTTAACAGGAATTCAGCGTTCATCTGTTGACTCACTTCTCCCGCCAGCGTCTCCGTGCGAGGAGCCGGCGATGTGGCTCCCGTGCATTCCGAACATACCGCGATCGGAGTACTTCTACGACACCGTGAGCCAGGACTGCCTGCCCAAAGACAAGCTACCCATCGGCTGTCTGAGCTGGGACGAGGTGCCGGGCGCTAAGGCATGCGGGGACAACTGCTATACTCCGCGCCTTCTCGGTGAGTGAGCGGGGGAACCTGTTCATGAAAGTGCCCCACTCCAGAATCCAGATGTCGAGACCAGCCGGAGGGAGGGAGGGAGGGAGTGAGTGAGTGAATGAGTGAGTGAGTGAGTGGGTGGGTGAGTGGGCGAGTGAGTGAGTGAGTGAGTGAGTGAGTGAGTGAGTGAGTGAGTGAGTGAGTGAGTGAGTGAGTGAGTGAGTGAGTGAGTGAGTGAGTGAGTGAGTGAGTGAGTGAGTGAGTGAGTGAGTGAGTGAGTGAGTGAGTGAGTGAGTGAGTGAGTGGGTGAGTGAGTGAGTGAGTGAGTGAGTGAGGTGATGGTGATGTGAGTGAGTGAGTGAGTGAGTGAGTGAGTGAGTGAGTGAGTGAGTGAGTGAGTGAGTGTAGTGAGTGAGTGAGTGAGTGAGTGAGTGAGTGAGTGAGTGAGTGAGTGAGTGAGTGAGTGAGTGATGTGTAGTGTAGTTAGTGTAGTGTAGTGTAGTGAGTGAGTGAGTGAGTGAGCGAGTGAGTGAGCGAGTGAGTGAGTCGAGTGAGTGAGCGAGTGAGTGAGCGAGTGAGTGAGCGAGCGAGTGAGCGAGCGAGTGAGATCGAGCGAGGGATCGAGCGAGGGATCGAGTGAGGTGGAGTGAGTGAGTGAGTGAGTGAGTGAGTGAGTGAGTGAGTGAGTGAGTGAGTGAGTGAGTGAGTGAGTGAGTGAGTGAGTGAGTGAGTGACTGAGTGAGTGAGTGAGTGAGTGAGTGAGTGATTGAGTGGGTGAGTGAGTGGGTGGGTGAGTGGGTGGGTGAGTGAGTGGGTGGGTGAACAAGTGGGTGAGTGGGTGGGTGAGTGAGTGGGTGAGCGAGTGAGTGAGTGGGTGAGTGAGTGAGTGCGTGAGTGAGTGGGTGAGTGGGTAGGTGGGTGGGTGAGTGGGTGAGCGGGTGAGCGAGCGAGCGAGCGGAGTGAGCGAGCGAGCGGGCGAGGGAGCGAGTGGGCGAGAGAGCGAGCGGGCGAGGTAGCGAGCAAGCGTGCGTGCGTGCGTGCGTGACTCATTTTATTGATCTGAACCTACCGTTCTAACTGTGTCTCGAGTGCAGTTATCGTGTTCCGGTGTCGGTGTGAGTTGATTTTGAACGTTCGTGCGCTAGGCTGGGCGAATGCATGCGTGGCTCTAGACAGCTCCGTGGATGTGCAACATCCGAGGCTCGATATGGCAACTACGCCTAACACGGTGGTGGCGGGGTGCCGGCAAAAGCTGGAAGCTGGATGACGCGCCAAAGGTAGAGGTAATTAGAATTAAGATTGACCTAATCTGTGTGTTACATGCGATCGTGTGCTATTCGTACAGACATGATTGTATATAACCGTTCCCGATCAAACAACAAGCGCCGTCGAAGGCACAGGAACGGCGGACCCAGTGAAACACCTGAACTATTTACCGACTCGAAATTTTCAGCCGGATTGTCTCAGCTTGTAAACAAAAGTACGGTACTCAACAAAAGTGGGACTTGGTACAGTATTGTTTGTATGAGCTCCGTAAAGTGCGCGACGATTTCAAAAGCGTACATTGCGTAATTTAGGCATAGCCAGCTCTCTTCAATGTCAGTTTCTTGAGTCAACGCGAAATGAACTGTAATGATAACGCACTGGCCATCTGTCAGGAAGAGGTCGCTGTGAAATATATAGTGCATAGATTTCATCGCAGCGCACTGGCGGAATCGCAGGAGTCCCTTGACAAATCTGCCAAGCCGCTAGCTTCGAGTGACGAGATAATGTGTTTTTTTTTTCCGGTCAACATTTGCGTAAAAGTTCGAAGCAAACTAATGCTCGTTTGCACTCATTAGCTCCCATCATTTGCTTGTTTTCTGACTGCTAACCACGGCCCAGAATTCCTGTTTTGAAGCATAACAACACCACATAGACGAACCAAACCGACCGATCGTAAGATTGGTACCGACCAAGAAGCGGTAATACAATGTGGAGACGATGCGTTTGCCACGGAGACGCTCATGCGCAAAGATGTGCTATTCGTCAGGGCGCGCTGGACCTCGCTGCACTACGCTGTACAGTAAACACGGTCGTTCGGGTGCTTCTCGTAGCTGCGTGACGTTGCGCAGTCGCCGACGAACATTGGTCTGCACCGGTGCGCGTTGCGTCCGTTCACGTTGGAGCATAAAGAGCACTTATAAATGTAACGCCGCGCGCAGAGCCAACACCGTCGGGCGAAAGTTCTCGCCTGTTCGCAGCGTATTTTTAGTAGCGGAGCGTATACACCTTTGCAAGTGGATCCCGCCTTAACCTCGAACCGGCACCGCGGTCAGGCGGGCCTACTCTCCAGCCAGGACGTTCGCTGCTGATCGAACAATGTTGCCAAGCGTCTCTTGCCGAAGCATACACCACTGAGCGCAAGAATAAATTAAAAATATATATATTTATAAAACATGCAGGTGTTCTCTTCAACTGCAAAAAAGCACAAACAAATAAATAAAATACGTAAACCAGCGCCAGAAGCCGCATGGCCATTGCATCAACGATGGCTGCGCTCGCGGCAGCTCTGGCTTCCACGACGTGCTGGAACAGAGGCTGCGATCGTTAAAAAGTCAGCTCCAACCCTCAAACATGACCCGTCCTACAATATTTGATGCTACGAATCTGTGTGGATACCTCCTCCTGCGTTCCAAAACAGTAAGTGTGTCGCTAATCCTGGCCGTCGGCGACACAGCAGACGCCGCCATCTTGTCATCGCGCACCCCAGTGACGTGCCCCTGGCGCACCCCAGCATGGCGGAAACGTTAGGCGGCGCCAGCATCGCCCAAAATGGCGGCGCACAGGAGCCCTTCTTGCAAACGTGTATAGGGAGTGTTCACTGGTGGCCATAGCTCTGCGCAATTGATGAGCACGTGCTGATGGCGAGCTTTCGCAGTTCTTTTGCGACGCGCATTCCACACCATCAAGAGTGCCGGTCTTAGCAGGCTTTTAACGCTACCTCGTTCTGAGCATGCGCTATAAAAAGCGTGCTCAAATATGGCGTCCAACGAATAAACCCTATAGACACATGCTCTAAACACGCAAAGCTCTTGCACGGCCGTTACACGTGCAAAAATACTAAAGTTACCAGGATGCTTCGTGGCAGCGGTGACGTAGCCATTGATTTATGAGATTACTCGATTACTTAAGGAGAAAAAGGATTGGCCGATGTTTTTAAAAAGAAACCGTTACTTTTCCGATTACTTCCGATCTTCAAAACAAAAAGCTTTTCTGGCTATATGAAAAAAAAAACACTTGAAAACAGAAAGCCGATTTGTAAACTACGTACCTTCTTAATCCTCTAGTATTGGTAAACTAGTTTTCGGTCGGAGACTTAGTTCAAAGATTCCTTGGTTAGAAAACGTCTTAAAACAAAAAAACGCTATTACAAAAAAAAAAAAAAGAAACATAGTAACGGTTCCGGTCTGAAACACGGAGGGAAGAGTTCGAGGAGGGTTCCGTGGTCCTTCTGCGAAGCGAGACGAGCCGCTTTGGACAAAGCAACCGGTGGCCAGGCTTCAGATGGCCCCCACCCGCACCAGGCGCGCAGGTGCATTTGGACCACTCCCCGACTCGAGATTGTGGGTCTGTATCTTGTTTGGCCCAGGAGCCCACCCGGAGAAGCCAGCTCGCAGGCCACCACGGCCGGAGCCACACCTGAAACAAATGGGGAAGAAGCTCGCTCCGGTCTCAGCACGAAGCTGCTGGCCTCAAACCGTGTCCCGTTCGAGAAGGGCCACACCCTTCTCGAATGGGACACGGTTTGAGGCCAATATCGCCATGCATAACCGGTTCCATTTGATAGACATGGGCGAAGAAGTAAGCAAGTGCAACTCTTTCGAGTAGGCCCACGGAATGAGCGGAGAGCATAATCCCAGGTTCACTGCATCGCCTCTAATCGGATTCCACCTAGAGCACACAAGTCGCTGGCCCCATCCCCCGAGTCACCATACCCATCCGCCGCTCAGGCGGGGTAAGTTCAACGACAAAAGCAAGACAAAGTTGGCAAGGGCCCCGGTTTTTGCCGTTAAGGGTCACGTGATGAAAACGAAGGCCAACCCGCGGTTCGACATCGTGGGCGTCGAAACCAAGGACACGGCCACGCTGGAGAAGCTGCTGGCTGTGACCTTAATGCGGAACATCAAGGTGAAGCCCCACCTCGCCCTGCCCAAGGCGCAGCCCACGGCGGGCGTCGCCCGCCGAGGCTTCTCCGCTGACACAAGGGTGGAGGTTCAGGAGGGTATCCAGGGCCCTGTGAATATCCAGGCGACGGAAGACGTCAACGGGGGTCACATTATTCGGGTCCACTTTGAGGACCTCTTCCGCAGCGGGAGAGCGTTTATGGCACCCGCTGGCCGCTTTTGGCCGCAACACCTCGGCCGAAGCATTGCGGCAACTGCGGGAGTCTTGCCCACGTCCTTGTGGCATGCACAACGGTTAACGCCTGCACCACCTTCCCGGAGGCTCTAACGAAGGGCACATGTCTGCGCGCGGTTTCTCCGTGCTGCCCAAACTGCGCCCAAAGGCACGGCGTATTCTGCCGGCGCAACTCCGCGTACGTCCAAGCTGACAACGTGGCAAGGGAGCTGGACTTTTCGGGCAGAGGCTGGCGCGCGGCGAAGGCACGACTCGCTCGAAGATCGGCGACAAAGAGGCAAAGGGTCAACCAGACCAGCTACAGCAAGAAAAAAGAGGTGTAACTTCAACAGCACGGTCAACGCCTGCGGCTCATTCAGCCAAATTACCAGCGACAAATGTCTCACCAAAATACAAATAAACTGCATGGCAGAGGGACTGGACCCCCGGCGGCAACAGATTGGGGCACTGGAGCCATCCCGTGGATCTGTATCCAGCAATGCCGCCGCAATCCGGAGATGCGACGGGGAGCGCGGCGGCGTCGAAGGCCGGAGAAGAAAACCGACACCGGGAGGCCGCGAGGGAAACCGAGGTCGCGCAGCGGCGTGATATCAGAATGGTCGTCCCCCTTGCGCTTCAGGGTGGAGGTCAGTCAAACAGAAAGGACGAGCTCCGCTGCGTGACCCCGCACAGCTTCCCAGGAAGAAGGTGCGCGGGTTCAGTGACGTGCGTGACGCAGGTGGTGAGACGATCGCTGACTTCGCCCCCATGTGTCAGTGCTGAATGTTTCCGAGGTAGAGCGCGCCAGCTATACAAAAACTAGATGCGCAAGGCCCCGCGCGTGCACAGGAGCTCAACAACCTTCTGCGACAGCTCATCGATGCCATACGCCCCATTAAACCTCTGTTCGTGCGAAACCCAGCCGCCGAGCAGCTGGAACGAAGCCTCTAGGGCCAGCAGGGGTTCGTGTATAAACCCATCGCTGCCCGCCCCTCCTACACCGACGATGACCGCCCACCCTACGCCACAAAGGCAGCGTCCCCTGCGCGTCAAAGTGTGGGCCCTGCAGTGGAACTGCAACGGACTTTAGAATCGGCTCCCAGACTTTAAGGACCATCTGAAGGAGCACCGCTACGAGGCCGCTGCCCTACCTGAGCTCGACATGCCGGCTGCTAAGCTGTCTTTTAGGGACTAAGTAACGTCCAGCAGTCGACCATGACGCACGGGCGTGGCGCTTCGCGCCGTAGTCCACGTGTGGCAAGAGATTGCTCAGAACAGCCTTAACCTCGACGACCTCTCGTCGCAGATGGCGGAGTACGCGGTGGCAACCCTGCAAAACGTGCATGGGGCGTCTTGCTACATCACGCGCGGTGTGCCCTGGGACCAGCCGGTTCTCGTCACGATTCGATCGAGAGTGAGAAAGGAAGCACTGATCTGCGGCGACATCAATGCGCACTCAGAGACCTGCGGGGACAAGGTGATGACAACGAGAAGGAGGATTCTGCAGGGCACTCTGGGCGAACTGGACTTGCGAAACATCATTAGTGGACAGCCCACGTAGGTTCGTGCAGGGGTGCGGTGCACCGTCATCGACCTGGCTTTGACGGACGGAGCCCTGCGACTGACCGCAACACCCCAGCCCGACAGCTGGGGCAGTGAGTGCATTCATATAACCGTCGGGAAGCCGGACAAGGCCCTACCGAAACGCTGTTGGGTGGTAAAGCGGGACGTCTACTGGGCTCTAATCGACTCCGCACTGTTCTCAGGGCAGCACTTCACTGCGAACATTCTGTCCTGGCCTCTTCGAGCAGCCAAACAAAAAGTGCAAGTGCTGTCCCACCGCCCCGATCCCTATTTCCGCTGGCTCGAGCTGAGGGGTTAGAGGAGGAGCGCCCAACGTTGCTGCTGGCGCACCCAGAAGCCGGAAGACGCTTTGGCCTTCCGGAGACTGGACGCCAAGTTCCGCCGACACGGAAAGCGGCTGGCACGGCGTCAGTGGCGACTCCTCTGCGAGACCCTTGGCAGGCGAGCGATGGGGACGCGGGCTTGGAAGATGGCCAACGCGCTCGCGTGGAGGCCGGTGCCGCTCAAACCCGTGCAGTTCATGGCGGCTGCACTCAAGATCA
>JAZHYW010001249.1:0-21511 GCA_037355805.1 Ixodes ricinus
CTCGTTCTAACGGACGTGTTTTTCCTAGCTCCGCCGACATATATTTGTAACGCCGAGTTTAAAAGGCACTCGCGCCCCGGAAAAGGGCCCCATGGATCAAGGGGAGCCCTCCGCCACCCTCCGACCGTCGATATTGGATCCGGGAGGGACCAGTTTGGTGAATATGGAACCCGAGACTATGGTCACCTCGCTAAACCTAACGTCTGGAATGCGAGGCACGGAAACTCAGGCTGCCGCTACAGGGACAACCGCGACCACGGCGGGCCCATCGACGGAAGGCCTTCAAATTATACTGGACCAGAACACCCTCGGAAAATTGAACGAATTTGGAGTTGCGAGGGAAGATATCGGAAGGCTCTTTGTCAGCTTCTTGACCTACCTCGCTACCGCACAGCAAGGAAAAGGCGCGCAACCAGCCGCAGCAGAAAAGGTGAGCTCAACCCTTGGACACGAATATCCCACGATAGCTCAAGCAACACAATTGACAAAGACCCCACTAAAGAGCCAGAATGCTAAACCTAACGGGACAGACGCCACCCCCTTGGCGGAAAATATGGAGGACAACTCCTGGACACTAGTCCAGAACAGGCGCCGCCGTAAACGCTCGCTGACATTATTTGAAGAACCCGAGAAGAAAGCCGCTGCTATGTCCATCGATGAGAGGACAGAGAGTAAAACTACCAAGGCCATTGTCCTTAAGCCGATATGTAAGGAAGCAGTAAATGGCTTCAGAGCCAGGGACATCAGGCAGGCCGCGGAAACGGCAGGAATCGAAAGCCAAGAGGACTTCAAAATCCAGTATCAGACAAAGACCAACACTATTACGCTCACTACGCAAGAAGAAGGCACGGCAGAAAAGCTGCTACGGCTTAATGCAATAGAGAAGAACGGCAAGCAGTATACAGTTTGCCCCTACAGAGCAATGGAGAAGAACCAGATTCGCGGTGTCATATACCCCCGGGAGACAACAGCGAAGAGACACCAGAGACGCTGCTCGCAGACATGAAATGCGACAAGGCAAGGATTATCGCTGCCCGACTTATGGGTAAAGGCACAAGTGCAGTGTTAGTTACCTTCGAAGGTAACAAACTGCCCAAGAAGGTCGTCTTCTGCCAAGCAATCTTGAGCGTGAAAGAATACCGGCCGCGCCCGATTGTGTGCTTTAGCTGCCACGAGCTCGGGCATAAGGCGGATGTCTGCCCTCGCAAGGAACAAAGGTGCGGTCAGTGCGGGAACGTGCACGACGAAGGAATGGTCGAGTGCGACCGGGAACCAAAATGTCGTAACTGCGACGGCCCACATCCGGCCACCAGTAACGATTGTCCAAAGAGAAGAATTCCAGACAAAAAGAAGATGACACCCAAACCTCCGGCACAAGGTAAAGAAAGTTACGCTGCAGCTGCTAAGTCCATCCCGGAGCGACCCAAGGCATCGGGGAAAAACGATCAAGACGAGCTTCCCACATGGATACCGGAATGGGCGAAATCTACCCAACGACATCAGCCAAGCCAGCAGGCGTCAGACTTCGACGCCGAGAAAGAGATGAATAAACTCAAGAACGACGTACACATCGGCTTCAAGATGATCTTCGAGGCCATCGGAGAGATCAAGAAGGAGCTGGCGTTGCTGCGACATGGGAAGTAACTCCCATAGCAGTACAGGACAGACCACCACGGAACAAACCCGCATTGTCCAATGGAATTGCTGCACATTTTCGACCAAAAGTGCAGAGCTGAGGTTGAGATTCGAGAGACAGCCGCCGCCGGATGTACTTCTTCTTCAAGAAACACGAACCCCGAACCTAACGTTCCCCTGCTATAGTTTCTACACGAACCCGACCATAGTAACTACCCCAAGACCGAGCGAAAGGAACCCAGAGACGAAGAAAGGCTGGGCAGCAGTAGCAGTCCTGCGGCACATACCACATGCCCAGCTAGATACGGCGTCACTTTGCACTGGCAACAGAGAAGTGGTAGCCGTAAGACTCAGTCACAAACGGAAGAGGATGACTTTAGCCTCCGTCTATATAAGACCAGGAACGGCAACGGAAGATGACAAGGAAGCAACGGCATGGATAGGCGAACTTGTCGGTCTAGCCGAAGGGGACCCGATTGTCATAGCCGGGGACTTCAACGCTCGACACAAAGATTGGGGGTACTCCAACAGCACGAGAAAAGGCCGGCAAATTAAACACGCAATGAAAACTGCGGGCCTTACACTACGCAACAAGCCGGGAACCAAGACAAGGATTGGAATGCACAGTAGGCAAAAAGACTCCACCCCGGACCTCTCCTGGGCCACTGCAAGCCTAGTGCTCGACTGGTCAACGTGGAGAGACAACCTTGACAGTGACCACTTTCCGGTCGAAATAAAGATTCACCACGGACAACGCAACAGTGGCAAAGAACAAAGACCAGTAGTCAAATGGGATCGTTTTAGGGAACTGCTTGAGACAGAGGACAGCGGAGACATCGAGGAGTGCATTCGGATGGCTCTGAGCGAAGCAAAGACGAAAGTTCTAGTAAAGCCTGGAGCCCCAACACCAGACAATCACCTGCTAAACCTCTGGGCCAGCCGTCTACAAGCACTGCAGCGGTACCGAAAGAACAGGACGCTGCATCTAAAAATCAAACTCAAACGAGCAGCAGCGAAAGCGAGGCAGTACTCTAAACAGCTCGGGCGCGAGAGGTGGAGGACCCATTGCGGGTCCTTTAACGCACGAAACGGATTGGGAAGAGCTTGGAGAACTTACAAGGGACTGAACGGAGCAAAGCGCAAGACAAGAAACGCTGCGCAGAACCTGGCCCTCAAGCTCAATCTAAGCGAGACAGAGATGGCGATCAGGGCTGGAGAATTGTTCTTTCCCCAAGAAGAAGATAGCGCAAACCAGAGACCGGTGCCAATGAACACCCGCCCGCCACAAGAGGAAGGAATGGAAGACCCACTAAATATGGGAGAACTAGTCGAGGCAATCTACACGGCGAAAGCCGGCAGTGCTCCTGGCCCGGACGGGGTAACGTACCAAGCTCTCAGAAACCTACCGGAAGAATCGAAGCAGAAACTTCTCGACAAATACAACATAATATGGGAAGAGGGTAGGCTACCGAGAGCCTGGAAACTCTCATGGGTCACCCCAATACCCAAGCCCGGCAAACTGCTTGATCGCATTGAACATATGAGACCTGTATCTCTAACATCCAATATCTGCAAGACGATGGAGAAAATCGTGCTCAGGAGGATACAATGGTATTTGGAAAAACACGAACGCCTGGATCCCCGGCAAACGGGCTTTCGCGAAGCAATGGGGACACAAGATAGCCTAAAGTTGCTTTATGAGGAGGTGCTAGCCGAGAAAGACAAACAAGACCCACGGCTCGTGGTCGCCCTGGACATCCGCAAGGCGTTTGATTCAGTGCCGCACTGGGCAGTAGTCCGGGAGGCAAAAGCATGCGGCATCCGTGGAAAATCTCTGAACTTTATACGAGACTTCCTGTGCGACAGGAGGTTCCAGGTGAAGATCGGAGGTACCATGGGCCCAGAAACACCGATTAAAGAGGAGTGCCACAGGGGGCAGTTCTATCGCCGACCCTTTTCAATATGGTAATGGCGGGTCTCCCAGCTCGGCTTCGAGTCATCGAAGGGCTGGGATTCACCATCTATGCGGATGATGTGACGCTCTGGACCCGAGGGGGATCCCTGGGGGAACAAGAGAGCACGATGCAGCGGGGCATAGATGAAGTCGCCACCTACCTGGCGGAGGTTGGGATGGAAGCGTCATCAGAGAAAACGCAATATATGATGGTCGCTCGCCCTAGGGACCACAGGAAAGGAATAGCAGGCTCAGTACGGCTAGAACTCAATGGACAAGAAATTGACAAAAAGCCACATATCAGAATCCTTGGAGTCACCTTCGAGCAGACGGCAAGAAGCACGAGATGGATCCCGGAGATGGAAAAGGCGTGGGCTCAGGGTCTCAAGCTCATAAAGAAAACAACAAGTAAGTCCTGGGGAGCAGATGAGAAGGCTCTCCGTATCCTCACAGAGGCCCTTCTTACGTCACGAGCACTCTACAGCTGCAACTGGCTGAATCTCAACCAGACGCAGTGGAAGAAACTCGAGAGACTTAACAACCAATCCAGACGAGTAGTCACGGGCCTTCCAAAATACACGCCACTCGAAATGCTAGAAAAGGAAGCTCAAATGAACACCATAAAAGACAGGGCCGAAACCCAAGCAATCGCTCAGTTTCAAAGGCTTGAGCGCACTAAACATGGACGTAGATTCCTGCAAGACCTGGGATACGAGACAAGCAACAAGCCGCCATTGGAAGAGGCGCTACCTCCTTGGCGGGACGAGATGATAACGGATCATCGGCCTCTACCTCAAGTTCTCAACCAAGGGAAGAGGGCTAGAGCCGCAAAGATGCACGCGGCATGGTGCGAAACCCATGCGCCGAACGAAGAAGTACGGTACACCGACGCCGCAAAGAACGGTGAGAAAGTGACATCGGCCTGGCATGACGCAAGGAGAGGCAGGACACAAACCGAATTACTACCGTCGGGCACGACGGTGAGGGAGGCCGAATTGAGGGCGATATTGGCGGCGGCCCAGGACATCGCAGGAAAGAGCGCGACGGCACCTCACGCCAGAATTTTTACAGACTCGCAAGCAGCGATTAACGCAACACGCAGCAGCAGACCAAAGGGCCGAACAATAAAAAAGATCAAGAAAGTGGCGACGGAGCTTCGCATACGTGGCACCGACCTGCACATCACATGGCTTCCCGGGCATAGCGAAATCCCCGGGAATGAGAGGGCACACAGGGCCGCAGCGGAAGAAATATTTCACAGCTCCGCGACTGGCTCGACCTCTCATTCTGAAACGAATACCACGGTAGACCCTGAGGAACAGGCTGAACTTGCCAAGCAGGCGAGGAAGGCCTACCTCAGAGGGTTGCTGCCGTCACAAGAAGACAACATACCAACGAGCTATACCAGATGGGAAGCTGTCCGAGTCCGACGGATCAGGACCGGAACAGCATTCACACCGGCCAAACAAGCGAGCTTCGGGCTCGTCGACCTCGAGGGCTCCAGATGCAAGGCCTGCACCGGGAACAACATCAGCCACACTACGCCACCTCCTCTGGGACTGTGCAGGCCTGGAACGGCTGAGGAAGAAAGCGATCCAATCTCTTCGAGAAGAGGAAAGACCGGCGACGCTCGAGGAGTGGTCCCGACCCCAGGGAACACCGCAGCACAGGAAAGCAGTCCTCGATTCCCTGATGAGCTACATCAGGGAGACGGGGACCCATCATCATATTTAATTATTCTTTTCACATCATTCATTTCCTTTCCCCCTGAACCCCCAGGTCCCCCCCTTCCTGTCTCAGGCCACCCCACCAAGACAGCCGAACCACTCATCTCATCAATAAACATAATTCAACAACAACAACAACCCCTGTAGCCCTTCACGTGACTTCAGAATCCCTCTTGCGAATCTTTTGCCCGCCGCTTGAGATACCCGCGTTGGTCGGCAACCGACCGAGATAATACTCTTTCTTAATTCTTTCTACCAGCTTCGACCATCTTTGTGTTTTGTAACATCATCTTTCGCTTAAAGCCGGGGTCACACTCTTCATACGTCATACAAAAGACAGTGTACAGACACGAATCACCGCAGGATCCGTGGTTCCGAATGCAGCGTGCCAAGTGTTTTCCTGAACTCATTGCCATGCGGCATTCGAAGCAGGGATGCCGCATGACTCCTTTCTAGAATGTGAAAACTGACTTCTTTCTAGAATGTGGAAATAGAACCCATATAATATGGAAAAGGCTTAATTTCGTGTTGAAATGTATGGACGGTATACAAAGCACTTCGAAAATGTATCCTACAATGGTCAGCAGCCCTGGCCGGAAAGGAACTGGCGAACAAGTTCAATTAATATTTTATCCACTTAAGTAATGAAATCCCCGAGGATGATGCCTGCAAGTATTACAGTTTAGAAATTGTTCGTCGTTCTTTCTTACCCCTGTTACTGACAGGGGTAATATCTACATTTCATTTATTAAATAAAAGTAAAAGCTGTGACCCCAGTGGTATACAGATAAAGCCCGTTAAACACGTCACTGATCTTATCTCCGGTTGCCTGACACATGTCGTCAATATTTGCTTTAAAAAAACAGCATATTTCCAAAACGAGATGCAGTTTGCAAGAGTATCAGTCTTACTATAAAAAGGGCGATAACAACGATGTTGGTAATTATAGACCAATTTAAATTTTGCCAGTGTTCTCTAAAGGTCTAGAAGAAATTCTGCTCCATCGAATGTCAGTATTTGTAGGTGGTCCATAACTTAACCACCGCATCTCAGTTCGGCTTCCCCAAACAACGATCCACTTAACTCGCTCTTCTCACTAAAAAAAAAAAAAAAAAAAGAAACATTATCGGAAAAGTTTTAAAAAGAAAAAAAGAAATGAATTATCGGCTTATTTATTGACTTCACGAAGGCCTTCGATTTTCTCGATCACAACGTTCTTAATTAAAAACTCGAAATATATAATGGTTGAAAACCTCAACAGGACAACGGACAAAAACGAAGACGAAGACAAAGCCCTTCCTCTCTGTCCGTTGTCCTGTTGCGCTTTTTAACCATAATGCATCACCACCTCTCCCAACACTCCACCCTCGAAATACTGTATGGTTATCGGGGTCAGATTTGTCTTTTCGTAAGCACTATCTCTACATCACTGGTCACTTTTCCGATGTAAAGCCATTTAAATCAGGCGTTCCTCTAGGAAGCATTTTGGGTCTTTTCTTTTTTATTTAATCTTTATATAAATGAAATCGTAAATATAAGCAATGCAACGAAATTTATTATCTACGCAGACGACACGAGCACACTTTTTAATGGAGATAGCCCCACAGAACTCATTGAAAACGCAAACGTCTCGCTGGGAAAGCTTAATACATGGAGTAGGTATAATGTGTTAAAAATAAACGTGAATAAGACCAATAAGGCTGTTTTATTTCGTCCAAAGGGTAAAATTGTTAACATAGACGAGGATATTATCTTCAATTCTTCTAGAATTGAAGTAGTACCGGCATTTAACACTTTATGTGTCTTTTTTCAGAGAACATGACATGGGATGCTCATGTAAATTAGGTTACATCAAAACTGTCTAGCATTGTTGGCCTGGCGTATCGTCACAAACAAGTTTCAACCTTTTAGAAAAAGGTTGCTATTATACAACTCGCTATTTTACTCACAAATATTACGGCCATTTAATTTGGGGAACAACCACAAATACAAATCTACAAAAGATATTTTTATTACAGAAAAAAATATATATACCACGTAGCATTTGCAGTGTTTCACCGGAATTTCCAACGGAAAAATTATTTAGCCAGCTAGATGTAGTAAAAGATTTTAACGTGCATCGCTATCGCCTGTGCGTTAAATATAAAGCTGAAATGAGCATGAATGTACGACATCTTGTTAGCTTAGCTGACTTAAAGGGCAACTCCGCTCAATTCCGAAAAATTTAGGCTTACATGTGATTCCATTTCACAAAGTACTACTCAACAGCTCTACGTCTTCGGATTCGCGAAATGTTGAATATTATTTGTGTAATCTTAATTTAAACATCAGCCGATACCGAAACCGAAACTTCGGTTGCGTCAGGCAACATTGGTCTCGTGTCCTCAGAGTCATGGCCACGTCACGTCGAACCACGTGGTCTTGTGACGTTCGTAGGCGCGAGGTACAGGACACGCGAAGCGGGTAGGTCGCTTCGCATGGCGAGGATGGTGATGGCCCGGGGGAGAGGGGGAAGGGGAGAACACGAAAGAGGAGAGGGGGAGCGGAGAAACCGGACATGCGATAAACGCGCAGGGCAGCGCAAACTAGCGCATCCGCGTTACGGTGATCACGTGGACGCCGTAGAGCCAACACCGGGAGGAGAAACTCATGACGTCATCGTTCAATTTCGCTCCGAGAAGTAAAAACAACCAAAACGTGAGAATGACGTAGTCATGCCTTTGGCGTAGTGGTTCAACGTTGGCCGCTCCAACCCCGTCGCATTGACTGCGCTGACGATTGCGCCTCACGTCGCACGCTAGAGTTGGCAGATTTCGGCGACTTGGCTCGTTTGAAAGTTTGCTGGCCAGTTTATTAAATATATAGACGGAATTAGATCGTAATATTTGACATGGGGTCTTCCTATATGATACTGAAGAGGGCTGCATAGTTTTCTAAATATCAAAAATGAAGCGGAGTTGCCCTTTAAAAGGAAAAGTATATCCATATCCAACGAGAGTCACAGAACCTTGGGAAGTCTCATTTTTTAGAACCAATTAGGGCCTTCAAACCGCGGTGTTTGCCCTCCCAAGCACCCTCAACTAAAGCTTGAAAATATGTCTGCAGGTAACCTAAGGAACATAACAATTCTTAGCCAAACTGATCAAATTTGAGTGGCATGTTAATATGTTCCTTTTTTGTTATATCAGTACTATCGCTACTGTGACTTTTCTGTTTTCAACATATTGCTGATGTATAATATGATTTTTCTGTTAACTTTTTTCCGCTGCTATTACACTTCTCGGGGCTTGGGACCAGTCAAGCTGTTTTAACAGTTTTTTTTCCCCAAGCCCCCACCAACACTGTACCTCATTGTTAGAAATATAGTTATTATTATTATTATTATTATTATTATTATTATTATTATTATTATTATTATTATTATTATTATTATTATTATTATTATTATTATTATTATTATTATTACCTCGCGATGACTTGCGTGCGTGTGTGACAAGAGCGCGTCACACGGGATCGCTCAGTTTAGCACGCGTCACTAGAGTGCTATCGGGGCCGATGTATGGATGTCGCAATCGAGGATTTATTTTTATTTTAATGCGTTCGCATTACCAGCCTTGTTTTGACGAGAACCCGGCTGTGTCATTTGTTTGTCAGAGCCGGGGAGAGAGGGAAAAGGAGGGGGAGAAGATGACGCGTGCGACGCTCCCATTGGTCCGAAGCGCTGACGTCGGCACGCGTCAACCACTCCCTCTCACCCCGGCACTAACAAACTGACAGACACCGCCGCGTTTTCGACAAAACGAGCCCTTTCGTTTTTTCGTCAAAGGAGCGATCGCACAGCTGGCTCGGAGCCAGAGAGGAGGAGGCGCCGCGAGGCGGTGAAATGGGGCGTGCTCAGTTGCCGCTATGCCGTCGCCGGCTGTTCTTCGCTCTGGGTTTCCGTAGTAGCGGTGCGCGGGCTGTTATATGTGTGTAGTTAAAACGATGGGTGCGCTTCCCTGCACGAGTGATATGGATGCGATTTCTCGCACGAGTGGTATGGATGTGGTTCGTTCCACGAGTGATATGGTTGACCGTATCCAAAGGTATCGACGTACTCTGACAGGCAGAGTACAGAAACGGGTTGAAAAAAATTACAGGAAGATCCATTGGTGGGTTCTTATGGAATGCGTGAGCATGATTCTTGGGAAACGCCACATCACACGTCCTCCTTTGGAAAACGCTAACACTGACCCCGTATTGAGTTCAAAAAGATGCAGCAAAAAAGAAAGGAAGCCAAAGGGAAAGCCAGAACAAAAAAAGTTAAGGGGTCATCCTTAGTGATTCCCAGAGGGAGACGCGTGTGGTATGTCCCAAGGGTCATGCTATCGCACTTCCTAACAATGCACCAATATATATTCCAGATTTTTTTATATAATTGGCAACAGCAGTTACATGCAGGACAAAATTGTACGACGCGTTGGATAGATGGCCAAATCCAACCATAGCGTCTAAGATTTATCTTGGTGCGCAATACTTTCCAGAACCATTTTGTACACAAATATTATTTTGACCAGGGTTGTTGTTGTTTTTAGCCTCCCGTTGCCCGTGTCGTGAGAGGGCTGAGTCGATTGGGCAATTAATAGCCACATTGGGATATTGGTTTGCAATTGGTATAAAACTTACGGTGATGCCCTCCCTTCTGGGATGTTTATACTTTCGAGGCATCTTCAAGTCGTTGGCGGCTTCGAAATCAGCAGCAAACACCCTAAAATAAATCTTGGCTTGTAGAAACATAAGACGAGATTTTATTTTGAGTATACAACATATCATTATATTCATGGATTTTTTATAGTAGTTTCTAATAAAACACGTGCAAAATTGTCCCAACGATTGCATTGAGCAGGCAGAACACGACCTCTTGAATGCTACCTTCTTTATTGAATAGGAGCCCTTCACGATAGCTGCATAGTCGCGACTACCATCGTCGAAACTTTCCACTGCGCGCACATGCGCTGCCCTGACGCGCTGTCAACTGGTTTCACGCTCTCCTGTCTCGCGCTGCACCGTCGGCGCTCTCGTGTCATGCGCTCTCGAGTTAAATAGCCCGTAGGAATACCATGATACGCATTTGCGAAAATTCGAGCTCAATACGGCTTCGTGGTACATTTAATATTCACCCGTCGTCAACGAATGCAACAATTCCTCCGATTTGCACGCCGATATAAGAAAATCACCGAGCGT
This sequence comes from Ixodes ricinus, assembly GCA_037355805.1. NCBI lineage: Eukaryota > Metazoa > Arthropoda > Arachnida > Ixodida > Ixodidae > Ixodes > Ixodes ricinus. The sequence goes on from JAZHYW010001249.1 coordinate 10,540, forward strand.
ATTCGGACAAAACAAAAAAAGAGAAGTGGGCCGCGCAGTTACGGTGCTTTTCTTTTGCATCTGCCAGAAGCTAATCCTGGAAATGTTGCCCTTTACTAGCATATTAGGTAGCAAAACAACGTGACCTAGTTCCTAGGCAAACGCTGTGCCTCCTAACGTAGTTCGAACCAAAATATCAAAGCAGAAATTGCGCGCAGCGACGCTTTCGTGTGAATGGCCTTTTCTTAGACTACGAGGGGAAGATCTAAGCGGAAACACGTATCTATACGATCTAATAGAACTGTTTACTGCCCCATCGACATTCGTTTTAATACAAATCGATGCCGAAGCCACAGCGTCATCTAAACCTTCCTCCCCGGTAAAGGCTGAAGGCTGGTTCATTCACACACGAGGGGCGGATTTATTGGTCAGCGGTAGGCGTTCGGTTGGCAGGGGAGGGGGAGGGGGGGGCATATTGAGATGTGATGTTACAGCCGAAACGTCGATCAGGTCTATTTTGTTGACCCAATATTTGCTGTCACCAAATACTTAAGTCTTGGGTGGTGTATATCAATTTTTACAGCGAAGCTATTATGTGCTATGATCTGGAGAAAAAAAAATGCGTCCATGGATGTTAACAAATAAAACTCCCGTTTAAATGGCGCTCCTTCGTTCCGACTGGTCGTGGCAAGTATAAATAAAAACAGGGGCAACCCGTGTGAGTCAGCCTTCCTTGGCATTATTAGATAGTGAGGTCCTGATCCCTTGTTATCATCTACGGTCACGGACTTGTCTCAGCTAAGAGTGCGCTGTGACGAGGCTGAGGGCAGAACGCGCCTATCTAACCTTCTTTTCTTTTGCTTCCGCGATGCTGATAAAGAGACTTAGGATCAATCGGAAAAAATTGTCCTCGAGGTGTGCCTCGAAAAATTGAGTTTAGAACTTGCCCATAAGTAACCATAACACAATGATCACTTTAGCCACAAAGAATTAGGTAACGACAATTAAACAACAACGCCGTGTACGTGTCTTCATTGCAATCATATCTAAAATGGCATAGATGTCGTATAGTTGTCGTAAAGATAACAGCTTCGCTGGACCTCCATCTTCACGTGAAATTGATGAGCTCTACAAATGTATTTATTTCGAAGAAGTTGATATTGGGGGCTTAGGAAGGAAGGCTGGTCGCCCCCTTAGCAAAAAGAGGCCGTACTTGAAACGAATTTGAAATATATTGAATATGAATATTCATTCTGTATTCATTCTGTATTATTTTTTCCGCATTCGAAATACGCACGTAATGTATTCAAAATATATCATAAATACTAATCAGAAAAGATTTTAGATATACCAAAAATATAATTCCTTCCCCCTCAAGATGTCATTTGTGTCCTAAAAAGCGGCTACGCAATTTTTTTTTATTTCGTTAGTAAATGTATTTTTGTGCTATTTGAAGGCTCTACTAAATACATCCCACAACTACGCATCAGAAACGGACACAAACACAAACACCATGACGCACTGAACATCTGAATCACAGTCCCGTAGACTGCTCTAGAGCCTTATATAACCCACATATTCAAGGTAATCATTTGGCCGGTGACCAGCTCTGCTCTTATTAAGGTTCTAAGTATTCTATCTTCTCCAAGGGAGTCTGTCAAATGGGAAGCAGTGTTTTGAAGTTCGTGGACGATATCTCTTACTAAAAAGCATTGGTACAACTAATAATAATTTGATGCAGCACGCTAAAACAATATCCACAAAAACGGCTTCTAGAAGAAATGTTATTGCTTCTCTGCATAGAATCACTCAGGATGAAGCGAGTCAAGCTAGCTTCTTTACTTTAGAATAGTAATTTTGCTTTTCTTGACTAGTTGACTATTTAATATGGTCATTAACGTCACTATATTAAAGTCACTACTCACATCACATACAACCGCGAGTATACACATTCAGTGAACTAACATTGCGCTAACACAATTCCACGCAAACATATCTGCTCACAGCTCTTGCTGAAGCTTTCCAGCATCAGCAAGTGTTGCGGTTGTAGTTCCCGAACCCTCGTTTGTGATTGGTGTGCAAGACACTCATCCGGTGTGTTCTTGATAGAAAAAAGGAAACAATAACATAAACTTCTCTGATTCATCAGTGCGATGCTGCACAACTCAATTGACAAACTAATCAAACGTTGTATTTAGGCAGTTCAATGTACTCCACATCTGCTTGAAGTGAATTTCTGATAGGCGAGCTTTTCAATACTTTGGTAGTTTAAGTCAAACTACCAAATTATTGCAGTCAAAAGGTACTAGGGTATAACACAACAGTATTTATCGATTTCCAGGTATTTTAAGAGCATTCTGCACATATATTTGATCGCTGCCTTTTTTTTATAGGTTGGAGTATATTTTGCATGAAATAAACTAATATTTTAAGAAATCTAATTGAAAGGTATTTTGTGCCTACTAATTTAGTATTTACATATTTCAGAACGCATGAAGAGAACTTCAAATGTAGTTTAAATAAAGGCATTTTAAAACTATTTTCAGAAATATATTCGTAGAACCAAGGAAAACAAAAAGAAGTGTGTATTTTCGGTCTATTTTTGTGTACTTACAATTATGAGCTGTACTTCATATACACTCAAATTTGAATGTGGTATATTTCAAACGTCTTAGTTTTCAGCTATGACCCCTCGCCCCCTCCCCCCTTCTAAACCCCTAAATCCGCCTTTGCATACACTTCCGTTTGGTTGCAACCCAGTGGGTTGCACAGTCTTGTGATCTCTGAGTAATAGCAGAATCTGTATATTCAGAGGAAAGAAATACCGAAATAGCTTGACTAAGAGGTTGGATGGGCCGGGGGCTGAGCTTAGGTGTTTTGTGTCAAGTTCGCTGACCTGACGTAGTCAAGAAGTGAGTCCATAATCTGCTTCTCTGTTGCAGTTATGCGTGGGGGTCACCCAGCCTTCTTACCGTATAGGGAGGGTCGCGAACCTGGTGTGAGTTTGGAGATAGCGTCTTGTCGCTCTTTTATTGTGGCCATGCAGTCCCAGATGAAGTGTCTGCAAATCACCGGGACTCGTGTTTTGTGGGTTGCCGTGGATCACTTGCGATTTTCCTATAATTTCCTTTTTTTTTTTGCGCATCGTCTTTAAACCGTGAACTCGAAGAACTGTTGACAATGTTATAAACGACCACATACAGGTAGCACGTAGTTTTATCTCGCAAATACTGCAAAACATTCACTCTAATGAAATGCAGTTCCACGGCCACCTCATAGGTGGCGCCAGCCTGCCTTCTCTCGAGAGCCCGCATTGCAGAGTTTCCAACTGCTCGATGGGATCACTTAGAAAGGAAATTAGTTCATAAAAAAGCGGAGTTCATAGGAAAGCGGAGTCATCATTTCAACTTTTAAACGGAAGTTGACGACACCCTACATGGAGCTGCTCAAAGTGCGCTACACGTAACGTTATCCCCAATCACTAATTGCTTCGCGTTCTGTACCTCTTAGTGAGTGACTGACTATGTCAAAAAACAGCCTCTAATCCACGATAGCATCCGCTTCATTTCCGCCCAATGAAACATAAATTTTCTAATCATGGAATCCACCAACGCAAAAACCTTCCAAGATGGAGTCATTAACTGAACGATATTTGTGTTTCATAAGGTGGTGAAATACGCATATTGACGGAGTATTGGGTCGGGATCGTGACTCACGTAGCGGAAGATCGACGTATGCTTGAACTAGAGCCACTAAATAACCTACGACATTAAAATTAATGACACTTCCGCCATCTTGGGGCTTAAAATCATTGTTGCCAGTTGTCCGAAGTTTTATCTGAAACGGCAAGAAACGGCTTTGTGTCGTCCATAAATGTAAGAACAGTCCACGGCATAAAGCAAGACGACATCGTTTGAGCTACCTGACGTCGTGTCTAAAACTCAGGAAGTCGCATTTTCGAATCTTAACGATCGCCAATTTCGCCCCTCTGCACCCAACACAAAAAAAACGCCCGCAAAAAAAGAAAACTTGAGTAAAGAAGTGTTAATTAGTTTTGTACAAGTTACTCGAAACAAAACGTAATCGATTCAATTACAATTACTCTCGCTTAAAAGCTATATATTTAGATTACTTGATTACTTGAGGAGAAAAATAAAGTAATTGGTCGTTACGTCAAGAAAGTAAGCGTTACTTTTCCGACTGCTTCAAATTTTCAATACGATAGATTAGACCTTTTTTTTTTTACCGGTTTCAAGACGGGTTTTTGTCAACTGTCCGTTATAGGATTAGGATCACGATAAACCACGTATTTTCTTAATCTAGCTAGTTTGATAAACCATCCTCTGTCGAAGACCCGGTTCGACGATTCCTGAAACTTGTAGGAACAAAAGGCGCCATTTAAAAGAAAGGGAGGGAAAGAGAGAAAACCAAGTTACAAGTAAGTTTTCGTACTTCCAAAAGCGATCAGATTGCTCTTCGATTACTTCCTTAAAAATGTATCGAAATGACTACAAAAATTACTCCAAAAACTATTCGATTTACAAGTAATTTGATTGCTTGTGATGAGTGCCATACATGTCTGCTTCAGACGCTTTGGCAGTTATGTGGCGAACCAGGGCAAAACTCATACGGAGGGCAAGTTCGTCTGCTTTCTTGCACAGGGGTTGCGATGATATCAGAACACCGAGCTCTTATCGGCTGATTGAAGATAAATAGGGGGTAGACCTTAAATCATCTAGCATTGAGGTGTACCCACTATCCTTTCAATCAAAGCCAATCAGAGCTCGGCATCGTTCTGACGTCACCGCAACCTTTGTGCAAGAAAGCAGACGACTTGCCCTCCGCGTAGAAAAAGCCAAAGAAACTTACTTTGACACTAGCTAACCCCCTGGAGCAGAACATTAATTAGGCCCAAGTAAGGCCCCTATAGGATTGCCGAATTCCGGCTAGGTTAGCCGATTCTCTGGCGATGTCTAGAAGTTAGTCAGGCAACAAAGGGCGCCCGGTGTCACCGCTCTAGGCGAGAAGTCTAGCCGGTGCAGGCGGGCCCTGGGGTCACCACCAGGGACCCCGGAGTTGGTGAAAAGGGTGCATAACAGCGGTGCCGAGAGTATAGCGACATTCGACGCCGATTCGTTGACCCGCGGGAGATTTTCGGCCGCTGCACGTTGTGTGTCGAAGCGAGCGCGCGGAGGAGGCAAGCGCTGCGTCGGCCGAGACGTTCGAGGGGATCCCTCGTCGCCGAGGACAAGGGGGCCCTTTGTTCCGGGCCCGAGAGAACCGCCGACTCCGAGACGCGTTCGCGCTGCTGGCGCAAAATAGCCGTCCGCGGAGATTACACCAGGCCCTCTGTGCAAGCGTGTTTGGCTGGGGCGGCCACGTCGACGCCTCACGACGTGTAGTATACTGTCTGTACGGAGAGAGCAAATCGCTTAGAGTTTATTAACCAGACCGAGTGGCCTTTCGAAGTGTCTTATCCTGAGCTCTGAGAATCACTGAAGCTTTTAGACAAATTGCAGGAGCTAAATAGACTCTTTTCAAAGGGGCGCGCTATTTTGTAGGTGTTGCGCCAAGTGTCCGAGTTGGCCATTGTTTGGGAACGCACTCACGGCACGTATTGGGCATATAAGAGCTGCGTCATCCTTCGGCCAGGACCCAGATCCAATCCAATCACGCGGTTTGTACCCCGGAGATGGCGACCGCCAGTGGTGCTTGATGAGCTTTTGAAATGGTCTATTGCAGCACCTTAAATATGCGGGTTTCTCTTCTTTTTCTTTTTGTGATAGCATTTTTATTGGAAATGATGTCTGATCGTCGCGCACCTATAGCGAATAAGTTGAGAAATCGCGCTGGCGCAGCGCGCTCGACCAATCGAACGCTGCGTCCGAGTTTCGCTGGTACATGTCTTCGATCAGTGAAGCATCGATTGAACAGGAGTTGCAGCCGAACGCTGTCACAGCACTTGTATTTCAGTTCACTTCAAAACTATTTATTGGAAGAAAGCTGGAGGCCGCAGGAGGTAGTGGATGATAGGTCAGGGAAAATGGATTGATCAATAATGGCCCGCTATGGCGCTGCTCCGCGTGCGAAGCTCCACATTGCACCCAGCGTTTCTTTCTGCCTCCCGCGCGGCCGGCGGATCCATCCCTCGTAGGTTTGTAGCGTTGCTGGCGGGAACGGATTCAATGGTCCGAATAAATGGTCCTGGAACAAATGGTCCCAGGTACAAACTAGGAAAAAAATGGTCCCAGATAAATATCGCCATTGTGGCTTCCGCGTTTTCGGACAAATCCGATAAAATCCAATAACACTCGCCGAATTTCGAGGCTGCCGGTTGCACGAACTCGACCGGTGTTTATATATTTTCTGGGAAGCTCAGAAATGTTTTGCGCTATGGAAACCTAATGCACCTATAAGGTATCGAGCTCCGCTCGTTATGTGTGCTACCACCACGCGTCATGACGAGATGGAAGTAAATCGAGTTTCATGGCTTCAACAGTGTACGACTAGGGGCGGAGGAACTCGCTTGATCGAATGACGTTTTAGCGAACGCCCACGTTTCACCGAATGACACTTTAGCGAATAGTCGGCCGCCGCGAAGCGGCGTTTACGGGTCGGCCAAGTGGGTTCACATTTTTGCAATGAGCCGCCGCAGACTGCCGCCGCGAAGCGGCGTAAGCGCAGCGGAGGCGCTTACGCACGCTCGGCAAGGCGGGGGGGGGTATACACGCGCTCCCGTTATTCATTAAAACGTCGATTCGCTCAAAGGTCACTGTTCGCTAAAACGTCAATTCGCTCATGTGACATAGACCCGTAATAACTCCTATAATATCGTATAAGGTCACTAAATTAACAGTTAGGAGATAACTGTTGGACAGTATTCATTTCGAAAATGTTCTGACGATTTTGAATAAAATTAAGTTCAATACCCGACCACTTTCTTCAAAGTAACCGGCCTCAAAATATAGACGAAATCTTTCATTCCACCAGGAAATCACTGATTGCATAACGGATGAAGTATATTGCATGGTATATATTAGTTTCAAAACAATCTTCTCATGGGATCATTTTTTCCTACCTTGGACGTGGGACCATTAGTTCCGGGACCACTAGCTCCGGGACCATTTGTTCCGGAACCATTAGTTCCGGGGACATTAGTCCCGGACCATTTGTTTCTACACCCCCAGTATATATCGTACCGAAAGCGCTTTAAGGGATCTTTGTATATTATACCACGGCAGCCAAAGCTATGGGTGATGGTGGCCTCGTCTGCTTTGATCACCGATCAAAGCTGAGAACGTGCTCCCTTCTGTTACGTCACAAAAAAGAAAAAAAATCTTTATTCAGTCTTAAAGATTAAAACAGCGCAAGGACACGGACAAGAACAAGAAGGTAGACAAACAAGGCGCTGACTTACAACTGAAGTTTATTCGTTCTAACAGCGAGTATAAATACTGTATTGTCACAACAAACAAACATGAATAAAAAGCGTGACCTGGATGCCACGTGCTCACTAGCCATCGCTATGTACTGTCACTGTGTGTCTAAATAGGAGCGTTCCTTATCTGATAAAGATAGTGACGGAGTGCTGACACAGTTTTGCCCCAGTCTTCCAATTTCCCGCGCCTCAATGATTTCCCGAGTGAGTTTGTCTTTATTTTTCCTAATCACTTCACACTTGTCAAAGATGGGAGCGCAGCAACAGTCTCGGCAGTGCAGGCCACCGTGACCTGACACAACTCTAAACACGTTATACTTGTGCTCTCGCAGCCGATCATTGAGGCATCGCCCCGTTTGCCCGACGTATCTCCTGCCACACGAGAGGGGAATAGAGTACACTACTCCCTCCACACAGTCTACAAATTGGTCCTGGTGTTTTTTGGTGCAACCCTGTTTTTCTTTAGAACAGGAGTTCACTTTTCTGCACAGCCCAGACAGCTTCTGCGGAGCCGAAAAAACCACATCAACACCAACCCTACGGCCAACTTTCTTTAGGTTGTGAGATACCTTATGCAGGTATGGTAAAACAGTTACTTTTTTGTTAACCCTACGAGCCTGCTGGGTAGTTTCCTCACGTCCTTTCTTAAGTAAGCTCTCAGCAACTGTCGTCAACAGGTAAGACGGATATCCCGCATGTCTGAGCCTTGCTGCTTGTGTGTCGAAGCTTTCTTTCACCCTGTGGGGGCAGGATTTGAACAGGGCATTTCTAAAACAGAGGTTAACAATTCCTCTTTTCACAAGTTTGGAATGCGCTGAGGAAAAAGGCAAGATGGGTTTCTTTGCCCTTGGCTCATATATCCAGCACACATGGCCATGACCAAGTTGCAGGCTCAGATCCAGAAACCTAATGGCCCCATTTACAGGTACTTCATGCGTCAACACCATCGGCTTCAGACACTCTTTGAACGTTGACAGGACAAACGACACAGCCGAATCTATTTCCTCATTGTCACAATCTAGGAGCACCAAATAGTCGTCTACGAATCTAAAAATCTTCCAAACCTTGGTTCCTTCCAGCTTGCCTGACAGGACTTTATCGTGGAACGCAAGAAATATATCGCTAAGTACTGGGGCTATGCATGACCCTATGCACACGCCATTTTAGAGTGTTTAGAGTTGTGTCAGGTCACCTTGGCCTGCACTGCCGAGACTGTTGCTGCGCTCCCATCTTAGACAAGTGTGAAGTGATTAAGAAAAATAAAGACAAACTCACTCGGGAAATCATTGAGGCGCGGGAAATTGGAAGACTGGGGCAAAACTGTGTCAGCACTCCGTCACTATCTTTATCAGATAAGGAACGTTCCTATTTAGACACACAGTGACAGTACATAGCGATGGCTAGTGAGCACGTGGCATCCAGGTCACGCTTTTTATTCATGTTTGTTTGTTGTGACAATACAGTATTTATACTCGCTGTTAGAACGAATAAACTTCAGTTGTAAGTCAGCGCCTTGTTTGTCTACCTTCTTGTTCTTGTCCGTGTCCTTGCGCTGTTTTAATCTTTAATCATGAAATACCAACTAGCCCAAACTTCTACTTTAGTTATTCAGTCTAAAGGGCTGCGACACTACAGAAAGGCCATTGGCCCACACCTGAGGCCTGCAGTGCCGCATTACTACAAACAAAACAGAACAAAGGAAGAAGTGAAAAGATAAACAGGGAAACGGAAGGACGCTGCCGCACGTGAGCCCCGGTGGGGGTGGAGGGAAAAGACCACCCCCAGATGGCAGTCTACGCCCTGAAAGGTGTCCGTGGCTTTCGGCGGCGTCTTTAGAAAGACCGCCGCTGTAGCCCGTCCATTTAGACTTACGGCGTTTGCAAACCCACCAATCGCTCTCCCCGTTTATTTTTTTTGTCCATTAGTGAATTGCTTTTCGGTTGTTAAAACATATATTCCTGTTAGACGACGATCTGTCCGAACTTAATCGCTCGTGTGCTGAAGACTTGGCCCCCGGGTGATGGGGCATCGTTCCAGCTTTAGCCTAGCTGATTTTTCTTCTTTTTTTCGGCGCAAGCCTTTTTTAAGTTGACGAGAAAGATTAAACAAAAATATCTTTAAACATGACAAGCGGTTTGTCCTGTTGTATCCAAACTGTCTGCTACGTTTTCATGGATGCGACCGTGGAGCATCGAATCGACAGGTGACCAGTCACACGCCCCCGATCCTCCTTTCCCTTCCTCTTCTACCCAATCATAGGCGGCAAATCTCGATTTGATTGGCTACGGCCGCATCCATGTAAATTCAGCTAAGGGAAAAAAAGAAGAAAACAAAAGTAAAAATAAAAGAAGCTAAGGTCGACGACGCTATTCGTCAGTCACTTGCTGTTGTGTGCCTATAAAAAGCCGAGAACAGGGATATCCTGGTGTGCTATCCACTTCAAATGTACGTATCCCTTTGAAGTCCAGCGAAACTGAGTATACGCCCAGCTGGCTAATATCTCCAATATCTGCGTTCCTTATACTTCATCGCAGCTGTGAACAAGCACAACACTGGTGAGTGGTTTCTTCTCCGCATCTTCCATAAGGCTCTTAGATAATTTGCGTTCACTCATAGAGTATGAAAAGTTCGATCTCATGTGTAATTTATTTTGAAACGAACTGCACGGAAAACAACTAAATTAACATGACCCAGTCTTGTGTTGCGCTTACACTGTAAGAAATGTCTGCGCGTCTACTTACCCGCAAAACACTCGAAGAGCCGATCTCTGTGATCTACGAAATCAACTCGGCGAATGATGAGGCGGAACATCTCTTTAAACCTCAAAAGTAAGTCTGCGCTGTGGCATTACGCAATGCAGGCATAACGCTTTGCATTGCGTAATGCCACAGCGCAGACTTCATTTTTAGGTCTAAACGGATGTTCCGCCTAATCATTCGCTGAGTTGATTTCGAAGTTCGCAGAGATTGGCTATTCGAGTGTTTTGCGGGTAAGTAGACGCGCAGGCATTTTTTAGAGTGATAGTAATATTGAGCAGCGTTCAATACATTTTCTTACTTAGAAGATTTAAAATGTTTGCCGAGACGACCGTATACCTTATGCGTTTTAGTGGAGTTCATCTTCTCCGATGGTGGGCCCTTGAAACACGTGGTAGAGCCTGTACGCTAGAGCAATGCAATTGAGTGCCAGTTTCCGCGGCATTGGTTAGAGAAAGCGTTGTCATTTTGTGACACCGTTTTAGGAACATCGTTGCTTCTTGTTTGCTTTTTAAGTATGTGCATAAGCGACGACAATGAAATTTTAGCAATAGCCAACTGATGTAGCGGGACCCTTGTTTCATTTAATTGTGTGCATTTAAATATTGATCGTCAACTCTACGAAACTGTTGGCTTTGCTGATATCTCTAGCCTCGGGTAGATAGTGTTTACAGTGTTAGATACAACACCGTTAGATGGTGAGATTGGTAATATTGTTGAACAGCCGAAGTTATAAAAAAATATCTGTCTGGGGATGGCACTGATTGGCTCTTCCAATTGCTTTGCGAGAAAGTTAGCG